>JAURVB010013449.1:0-48351 GCA_033002965.1 Piper betle | reverse complement strand
GAGTGTTAAGTGTTTAAAATATATAATATTTCCCCGTATGTTTAATATGATTTTGTACTTTTCGGGTATAAACATTATTAATTTAATGATATTTTTCATTATATTCTAGTTAATTAATATTTTATTAGATATGCTTAATTTTGGTATTTCAATGCAGAAAAAGATAAATAAATTAAGCTTTGGATTTGATTGGTCATGACACTTAGCCCCACCCAATGGCTACAATTCATGGTGTTCAATGGATTCGAACAATTGGAAACTTGAAGGGACATTATAATTAATTAGAGTACATCGATTTGTGAACATCCTCTTCGAATTCTTGTATCTCCACTTTTATATAAAGGGGTGATCATTTGTTGTTATCATATCTCATCTCTTGGCTTCAGATTGTAGTAGAAGAAGTAGTTTTAGTTTTTGTAATTTCTTTCTCTTTCGTAATAAAATTTAGTTTCTTCTTTATATTATTTTGCTTTATATTGTTTTCTGTTTTTATTATGGAATAGTTTTATATTTCGTTCTAGAGAAGAAGGAAACATAACATGATTTAATTGAATTTATTTCGAGCTCTTACTCTTTTATTCAATCGGATCGTTTGAATTATCATGTTCTAAATGCTAAGAATAGATTGATCACCTATTTCTTAGATCATGAGGTTTAATTAGATTTCGGGAGAAATTAATTAGATTAGTCATTGATAATTCATCATACGACGAGTCTTTTGACTTGTTTATCGTTGTGGTCGGAAGATACACAACACCGTATGCGGTTGTAAGGCAATTCTTAATGCATTATTTTGTTGATTAATCAATTATCACCGGGAAGTAGAAATTGAGGCAAAATAATAGAAGCATGAAGGAGCAGGAGCCACCATGTCATATAATTATCCTAGATCGACAATCCGAGTCAATAGAAGATAAGAGTAAGATTTAATGAAGATTAAATTCATGTTAAGGAAAATTCGACTCTAGAACGAGTTTTATAATTTTAACTCAGCTTTTTATTTAAGTTATTATTTAGAGTATCGTTCCCACAGAGAGATGAATTTCCATAAATTAATTAAAGAAAATAATATTAAGAGAAAAATAGAAATAATTGACTTAAAGAAATCTAAATAATAACTTAAATAAAAAGCGGAGTTAAAATTATAAAACTCGTTCTAGAGTCGAATTTCCCTTAACATGAATTTAATCTTCATCAAATCTTACTCTTATCTTTTATTCCCTCGGATTGTCGATCTAGGATAATTATATGACATAGTGGCTCCCGCTCCTTCATGCTTCTATTATTTTGCCTCAATTTCTACCTCCCGGTGATAATTGATTAATCAACAAAATAATGCATTAAGAATTGCCTTACAACCGCATACGGTGTTGTGTATCTTCCGACCACAACGACAAACAAGTCAAAAGACTCGTTGTATGATGAATTATCAATGACTAATCTAATTAATTTCTCCCGAAATCTAATTAAACCTCATGATCTAAGAAATAGGTGATTAATCTATTCTTAGCATTTAGAACATGATAATTCAAACGATCCAATTGAATAAAAGAGTAAGAGCTCGAAATAAATTCAATTAAATCATGTTAAGTTCCATTCTTCTCTAGAACGAAATATAAAACTACTCCATAATAAAAATAGAAAACGATATAAAAAAAACTAATTTTTATTATAAAAGAAAAAGAAATTACAAAAACTAAAACTACTACTTTCACTACACTCCGAAGCCAAGAGATGAGATATGATCAACAACAAATGACCACCCCTTTATATAGAAGTGGAGATACAAGAATTCGAAGAGAGTGTTCACAAATCGACGTAATCTAATTAATTATAATGTCCCTTTAAGTTTCCAACTGTTCGACTCCATTGAACACCATACATTGTAGCCATTGGGTGGCGCCAAGTGTCATGACCAATCAAATCCAAAGCTTAATTTATTCATCTTTTTCTGCATTGAAACATCAAAGTTAAGCATATATAATAAAATATTAATTAACTAAAATAATAAATTAAAATATTACTTAATTAATAATGTTTATACCTGAGAAGTACAAAATCATATTAAAAAAATTGGGTAAATATTGTATATTTTAAATACTTAACAGGGAGTTCGTCTACCTTAAGACCTCACCTAAAATGGGAGTGATCAGATTTAGAACATCAGGGAAGTTGAAGCCAAGATTCATAGGACCATTTTCAATTTTGGATCGAATCGGAAGTTGTGCATATAGATTAGCATTACCACCAAGCCTTGATGGTGTACACAATGTCTTTCATGTGTCAATGCTAAAGAAATATGTACTAGATGAGAATCACATTATCACAAATTTTGCAGATTTCGAGCTACAATCGGATTTAACCTACGAGGAAAAACCGATTCGAATCTTGGCAAGGGAAACAAAGACACTACGTAGCAAGGAGATCCCTTTGGTAAAGGTATTATGGAGAAATCAGGGATCAGAAGAAGCTACATGGGAGACTGAACAAGAAATGGCCAAAAAATATCCTAACCTGTTTGTAGCATAAAATCTGTGTAATTGTTGTAACAAGAACTTATACCGAAGATGGATGTCCTTGGGAATACTATCATATTTCAGGGACGAAATATTTCTAAGTTGGGGAGATTGTAAAGACCCAAATATATATATATATATATTCAACGTGGTGGGATCGAACGTTGGTATCCATGAATTTGTTTAAATTATTTACCCGCTACCCGGTTAATTATTAATTACCCGGTCAAGTAGAAAGTATTAGTTAACCGGTTAAGTATTTTTACCCGGTTAAGTAAACCATACCATTTAACCGTTTAAACTAGTAAAGTGAACCATACCATTTAAGAGGTTGAGTGAAAAGGTTAAGTGAACCTAGGAAATACCAATGGATGATGGGGTGTGAGAATTTAATGAAGGGGTCGTAGAACTTAGGAAAGACCAATGGATGATGGGGTGTGAGAATTTAATGAAGGGGTCGTTGAACCTAGGAAATACCAATGGATGATGAGGTATGAGAATTTAATGGAGGGAATGGTTGAAGTGTATATATATGCAGGAGGAGGGAGTATTTCATCCCTCATCTCCATCCCAGGCGACCTCCCCATTACTGTATTAGGGTTCACGGGTCATAGTCAGACGTAATCACAAATCAGGTACGTATAATAGATAGAACATCATACTTTCCTTGTTGGTAGCCTAGGTCGGCCTGAGCCCAGATTCGACTACCATGCACCGAGTGCTACCGGGGTCAATGAATTGACTCAGTCCGACACTGGGTCGTGTTATGTACGTGAATTTTGTAATGCATCGACATTGTTTTGGAGTAGTGATAGCCACCCCATAAAAAGGCTACGGCCGGGGTGAGTGAGGCACAACGATTCCTCCATCGCACTAGAGTGCAGTGATAGCCGCCCCATAAAAAGGCTACGGCCGGGGTGTGTGAGGCACTGGCACTGGAGTGCAGTGATAGCCACCCTATAAAAAGGCTATGGCCGGGGTGTGTGAGACTCTGGCACTAGAATTGGTAGTGAGAGCTTCCCCACAAACGGGGCATAGCAATCACCTGAGTGCAATGATAGCCGCCCCACGAAAAGGCTACGGCCGGGGTGTGCAAGGCATTGGCACTGGAGTGCAGTGATAGCCTCCCCATAAAAAGGCTACGGCCGGGGTGTGCGAGGCACTGGCACTAGAATTGGTAGTGAGAGCTTCCCCACAAACGGGGCATAGCAATCACCCGAGTGGAGTGATAGCTACCCCACAAAAAGGCTACGGCCGGGGTGTGCGAGGCACTGGCACTGGAGACAGTAGTGGTAGCCTCCCCACAAAAAAGGCTACGGCCGGGGTGTACGGATCACAGCGGATACCTCCTCCGCATTGTTTTGGAGTATAGCGGAATCGCTCCACCGCATATTAAAATAAACATAAGGAAATAGTGGAATGTACTTGTCTTGTTTTACCTATTATACTACTTAGTGTTGTAATCACTAACGCGGAATTGCCTCCGCAGGTATGCAAATACGAGATTAGGAGATTGACATCCAGAGTATGGAGCAAAATAAATATGAGGACTCCTTCTTTATTTCATTGAGAAATAAGTGTGGCTGCTGGGAAACAGTCCAAGACTGTGGGATCTTTATATATTTTTTTATTAAATAAAAAATGTTAGTCATATTTACTTAATTGTGAGTAATACCTGGCCAACTAGGCCCACAATATCGTGAAAAATGGCGGGTCGTTATAAAAAGCCTACTCTACCATATGATAGAGTGGTGAGGAAGTGAGGAGGTACCAGTTAGGTTCCTCTTTAAAAATTCTTGTATTTGATTCCTTATCCTTAATCTTTTGTACTTTAATTGATTTTGACTCATATACAAATTGTTGCAACTTATTTGGTTGAACTTGTTCATCAACACTTGTTGTGATTATTTGTATATAATCACGTATATTTATTTAGTATCTCCACAGGACAAGATCTTTTAGTATATTTTAGTACTAACTCTTTGTTTAGTGTTTTAGATATTCCATTGCTATTGAAATTGTCCTTTCATTTGGCATCAGTGCATTTGATTAAGGTTACTGATTTTTGAATACTTGAAAGCACCTAATGGCTATGAAGAGAAAGACAAAAGCTTTGGAAGGACGGTCAACAAGACCTCCATTATTTGATGGTTCTAGTTACCCGTATTAGAAGACTAGAATGAGAATATTCTAACATCCTGTGATTTTGATCTATGATAGTTTGTGCTTTACGAACATATGGACCCTAAATCCGAAAAAGGATCATAGGATGATGAAGCAAAGAAAGCACATTTTAAATGCCAAAGTTATGAATGAATTGGTCTGTTCTCTCTGTGAAACCAAATATATTAGGTGTCTGAGTGCACTTCGGCTCAAGAAATTTGGGAACTTCTCCGACACACAAGTGTACATCATTAGTGAAGGACTAAAAAATAAACCTACTCACATTGCAATAAGAAGCTTTCAAAATAGAATATGGTGAGAGTATCAATGCCATGTACAACTGATTCACTGACATTGTGGTGGCTTTGTGAAACCTAGAAAAGGATCTAGCTTCTGATGGAATCAATAGAAAATTGCTTGCATCGCTTTCTATTTATTGCATCACTTTCTGATGAAGAAGCTAAAAACCTAAAGAATATCACCACAGAGGAGCTTTTGAGATCTTTTATTATTCATGAATACACCTGGAAAGGGATCCTAAAGAGAAAGAAGTAGACAAGAAGAAGAAGAAGGACCTTGCTCTACAACTATTGATGAGAAATATAGAAGATTTTGATCAAGCTTTTCTTTAGAGAAATTTTAGGAAGTTTGTAAATAAAAAGAAGGTCTTAGACAAAAGGGGTGAGAAAAAGAATGAAAAACTAATGTTATGAATATAAGCTTTCAAACACATGAGAAATAAATGTTTGATCCTCATTAAGGAAGAGAAAAATGATAAAAAGAAAGACAAAGAAAAGGAACAAGAAAGTGGAAAATAAAAAGGAAAATGAAAAGAAGTATTTCAAATCACATTTGAAAGTGATGCAGATGAATTAGAAGAATTCCTAGAGGAATTTTGTTTTGTGACAATTCATGAGAAAGAAATTGATGAACTTTAAACAAACTATGGAAAATGAAAGATTGAAAGCCAAAGTGGAAACCTTGAGCTAAGGAATGAAGAGTTAACCTCTACCAACAAGGAGCTTGCACTACATCTTGAAGATAAGGATGTTCAACTATGCAAGATGTTTGATGGATCTCAAAAGCTTTCAAATATACTTCTTGTACAAAAGTGTGCCATAACAGCAAAAATCGGAATTCGACGTTGAATCGGATTGGAAAAAAGTTATTGAATCAGATTAATTCATCAAAAATTAGACAAGAATCAGTTTAGTTGAATCGGTCAAAATTTGTAGGGTTATTAATTATAGAATATGTAATTTTAATGTTAAGTCTATATTATATTTTATAATTTTTTTCATATTTTTTGGATTTTTTTGAAATATTTGGAGTTAGTTATTATTTTTTACTCGAGTCAGAGTCGTGTCAACTTTTAATTATGAAAATACCACTGACCCATCTCTTTCCTCTGACACTTCTCTTCCCCCAAACAATGTTGCTTCCTTCTTCATTGCCCCCGCCCGTCCTCTCCCACCAGTCCCTTGCACGCCCCCCCCCCCTCTAACCAAGTAAAATCAGCTGATTTTTACAACTATAGTGTCTGCTATGATAACTTGGCTTAGGAGGTGACAATTATAGAGGTAATTTAATAAGTTTGATACTTTGTTAAAACTCCTACTTTTAGTCCTTGTGCAGGTAAATCTAGTAAGCAAGGAGCTCAATTGAAGGATATTAGAGCTTCTAGAAGACATTATGCAAACAAAAAGTCAACAAAGCTGAAAACATGGAAACCTTAGATCAAAAAGGATTAGGCACCCAAACCCTAATCCAAAAGGGATTGTGTAAAACTATTGTTGTAAAAGGGGACATGTTAAGGAAAAGTGCAAAGGATGATTAATGGTGGACTGTGGCATGATGAGGTAGATTCCGAAAGGATAAGATCTAGCTAGCACATATCCTATTGGTAAAATTTTTAATTTATTTCAATTTCTATGATTTTGAGGAATTAAATAAAATTTGATCCGGATTGATTAATCAATTACTTTTGATTGATTTGTTCATTATTATATGGTTTAATTGAAGTTTTATTATGAAGAGTGGTTTTCCTCATGATTGATATCCATTAAGATGGAACAATGACATGCAATCTGAACTTTATTTCAAAGCAAATCAGTGTTTCCAAAATCTGATTTGCTCATGAACATTCGGACTAATGGTTTTATAAGTTTTGGAAAATCAACAACTTAGGATATGGGTCAGGCATAACCATTTCGCAGTTTATGCCATCTCTTCTTTATAAACCCTTCGGAGGAGATGAGTTCAACACCGAAGCTTGTTTCTACATTTGAGTGCAATAGTTGCTTCGCAGGAGGATTTGAGCACGGCATGTTGTCAGAAATCAACTCTCGATAATCATCGTTGATCAAGTTCGGAGCTTTGTAAGATTTCAAAGCTTTCCAAAGTTGGATTGGTTTAATTATCGAAGAAATCAAATTTTGGGGGATTTTCTTCTCAAAATCTCAATTGGGTTCGGTTACCGTTTCAAATCAATTCCTTTTGTCTTCTCAAGTGTTTGGATCGATTGATTGTGGACTAGGTTTTCTGATTTGATCAATTTTGTGATCGGTGATAAATCTAAGTTTTCCTATCGAACCCTAATTTGATTTATTTTTGCTTTTTGGCAAAATGGCTTTTGGTCTACTATTTGTACTCATGTATCTTATGATGTCTGGTGGAGCTGGAAATAGGGATGATGGAGAATCAAGTTTGGGTGCAAACTATTTGAAGACCAAAAATGATTTATCTTTTGATAATTTTACTGCTTAGAGTAGTATCATGAACAATCCTTGGAACTTCAAGATTTTGATGCTATTTATGGATTAATAGGTTGCCTAGAGGCACAAGGAATGCTTTAGGCATTTGTTCATCAATAACTGAAAGTTGTCATGACCTTGATTACCGATTTCTATTATTCAATGAATCTACAAAGTCTAACTTGCGTGCAGGGATTAGTGGGTGGCCATCGATTCAGATTCTCAGCCAATGATATGCGTCAATTCTTGGGTGTTCTGAATGAAGGGGATGTCACTTATTTTAAAAATATGATTTTGGATATGCTATGGATGTTTGCTAGCCAAAGGAAAATTAATCTTCCTATTTTAATTATTAATCATATGTTTAGATGCAGGAATCAGGAATGTTCGACTTACCTTATGTTTGGATTCTGACCTCCAAATTCTTGAAGAAATGGAAAGGTCTCAACCGATATTGTGGAGAGGTTACAATTTTGATGGTGAGCATTGCACCAATTAAGCCTTGGTTAGTCTCCCAAAAAATATGAGGTCTCGAATCGAGCTTAATTCTTGTGAGCAAGTTGATGAGGATGAAGATGCCCGACATGAAAAAGAACCCAATGAAGTTGTAGATGCTATTGATGTGATTAGGGAGTCTAACTTGGAATCTAATGATAATAGGCACATGTAGGATGTTTCCATAGCCAAAGAGATTCTATCATAGGCAAATGAACTTGATAGTTTAGCTCATTACTTTGTTTGATTAAATGCTCGATTGGATTACGTGGATGCTCTGTTAATTTGGTATGGTGAGCAATTCAGAATGCTTAATGTCAGAATTGGTAATTTGGATGATCAGCTAACATAGATGGAGATGAATCACGAAAAATATATTCTGGATTTTTGAGCTACTTATTTCGCACCCTTGAGGGGTTATCAATTTCTTCCAACCCGGATGACACTCCTTGACAAGATTAGTCTTTGTTTTTTTTAAAAAAAATTCCTTCGTGTATTTAGTGTCTTTTTGAAATGACAAGGGGGATAAATAACATTTTTAGAGTTTGCCAAATATAGGGAGAGTGTGATAATAAATGTAAGGGGAGTGCTTATTTTATTTTCGTCATCTCATAATCTTAGGGTTTGTTTTGTTAATTTGAGATGAATACAAACACTAATGCTTTCTTGTAGCTAAAATGATTTCCTTTGAAGCACACTTGGCTATTGGCTTTCTCCAAGTGTTGAAGAAAGTGGAAGGACGAACCAAATATTGATGTTATAATTCGGAAAACTGTTTGTTGGACTACTATCGTACAAAGTTTACGAAAGTAGATCGCAAGCCTCAAGGAGGCTTAAGACATACGCCTTACCGGATTTCATTTAATGCATGCTGATGATAGTGACATAGGAAGGATCTTTGAATTAAGGATACCTGAATGACCACTTTGAGTACAAGAGAGACAACACCTCTCCTGCAACTAAGAGGGTGATATTCATATGTAATGATCACTCTGAGTAACATGAAGGCAACACCCCCAATGTAGCTTAGAGGTTGAATTTTTGAAAGATGTGTGTAAAACCCGTCTCGTCAATTAGGTGTTTTATATGTGGTGTATGGTTGGCTTGATCCGAGTAGCATGCAGTTGGTGCAGTTCGATCGGTTTGGTGCTAGGATGACCTTGTGAGTTGTTGTGGCCTTTGGCAATGGGTGTGTATGCAGTTAAATTTTCTCGTCGGTCCCCATTGTCAAGCAGGTGGTTTGTGTTCTGTTTGGTTGTGTTGGGTAGATTAGTGCCGTGTTCACATGTGTTTTGTGTGTGTTTCACTTTTTGGTGTTGCGTTAGTTTAAAGTCGTGTCACATACCATTCAAGCATACCTCCAAATCTCTCTCTTTCTCTTTCCCCCTCTCTCCTCCAGTTCCCCTTTTTTTTCCTCTTTTTCTTTTTCTTTTTTTTTCGTTTTTCTTTTCCCATTCTTTTCAGCCTACTTTTGCTTTTCCCCTTTTCTCTCTCCCTCCTTTTTTAGGAATCCTTTTCTCTCCTTCCCCCTTTTCTTTCTTTCTTCTCCTCCCCCTTTTCTTTTTCCCCTTTTCTCTCTCCCTCCTTTTTTAGGAATCCTTTTCTCGCCCTCCCCTTTTCTTTCTTTCTTCTCCTCCCCTTTTCTTTTCCCCTCTTCTCTCTCCCTCCTTTTTAGTTATCCTTTTCTCTCCCTCCCCCTTTTCTTTCTTTCTTCTACTCCCCCTTTTCTCCCTGGCCAACCCCTCCTCTCTCTCCATTCCCTTGCCTCTTCCTTCCCCTTCCTTCCTCTCTCTTCCCCCTCTTCCTACCCACGCCACATCCTTCTTCGTCCCCTCTTCTTCTCTTCTCCTTCCCTCTCCCTTCCACCTTGCTGGCCATAGCTGATGTCGTTGTCTAGGCCTTGTGTCACCCTCCTTCCCTCTTTCTCTTCTTTCCTTTCTCTTCTCTTGCTGAGGTACGTGCCTTCTATCCTGTTCCTTTCGTTTTTGTGCAAGATCCATTGTTGTTTGCATGTAGATTTCCTTTTTTAGGCACGTTGATAGGTAGTTCATCATGCCTAGTAGATCTATTAGATTTTTTCTTGTTTTTGCTTTAAACATGTGATTTTATCTTAAAGTTGTGTTTTTGGTAGAAAAATTATTAAAATATTTTTTTAAGCCTAAATTTGTAAAATCTACAAATATATACTTAATAATGGTCAAAACTTTAAAAAGATTAAAATATTAAAATTATGGGCTAGGTTTGTGTGACCTCATTTTGTGTGCCTAGATGATTAATTAATTAAATAATTAAAATGATAATAGCTTAACTTGTGTTTGTCTATAAATGCTCACGGTGTAAAAATCTTAAGTTAAATAATAATTAACTTAACTATCTTAATTAACTAAACACTGTAAGATTATTTTGAGAATGATAATCTATTATTCACAGGCACAGGTATGGGTTTCATTTGAGATCTTTTAAGTTCTCCAGATTAGGGTAGCTATAGTGAAATAATCATCGGGGTTAAGTTTGAATAATTGACCTGATATTTTAAGCAACTTTTCTTAAATTTGTCGAGATCTTATTGTCAATTAGCATGTCAAATGTCTCACTTAAATTATCTTGAATCTTTATGGCGTTTTGAAAGATTCAATTAGTTTAAAGTGCGTGGGATGAATCCTGAAAATAATTTCATAATGAAATGAAATCTTTGTCTCGATATCTTTTTTATTTTACAAAATCTTCACTAGTGACTTTGTTATGCTAAACATGTGAATGACGCGTGATGTGTTTAATTTCCTGCTCCTTTGCATGCCATGTTATTTGCTATATTTAGGATTGACTTCATGTCATCGCTCGCACGCATCATTCATGGTTTGAGTAGTAGTTTGTATTTGTTAGGTCGTGTAGAGTCGAGCTCGCTGAGCTAGGATGTGGAGCTTACCTTACGTGTATGTTAAGACTCCTTTCTGCTTGATTTGCTGCTTGACTCTATCTCAGTTTTGTTTTATATTTTCAGACATAGTTAGTGACATTTTATTAGACGCCACTACATCCAGGTCATTCTTATTGATTTTCCTGATTAATAAAACTTTGGGGTTGAGATCTTTTCATGTGAATTTCGAAAACATTAGATTGAAATCAAAGTCGCTTTAGTGGTATTGATCAGCCCTTCCTACGCCTTATACTTATTTTATGATTTTTGAATATTCTATGTACACTTGATGGATGGGAACATGCCCACTGATGGGGCCGGTCAGTAACCACGTGTGGTGTCGACTTGACCGTTATAATTGGAGCTCTATTACCTGCTAGCAATGTTTATATCTTGCTTGTGCATACTTCTCATTGAGTGTATCCGGGCCATACAATGCTATGGTGATAATGATGTGACTTCTCGTTGAGTATATTCGGTATATTATGAGATATAGTGGTTATTGTTTAGGCTTTGTTGGCCATAGTATTGGCATGTTACTATCAAATATCTCCGATTCATGTTCATGTATATTTCTATGATTATATTAGGCCCTATTGGCCGTTATATATGGTAATGATGGGTATGTAAAGAAATTCTATTTTTCTATTAAAGTTTCTCATGGATGATAAGTCATTGATTTGCCAGTTTGGAATTATTTTGCGTAGTTATTTTAAGACTCTGATATATGTTTTCTATATGGTGTAGTGTTGCAGGTTTGATTAGAAAAAACGTAAAGATTAAGAATGACTCATGGGGATGCTGACTTGTTTGTTGGTGCTGTGGTTTATTCATGTTGACGTGGGCGCCTGTGGGGCATGTAATGTAAATATTATGTGGCATTAATGAGCCAATATGGTTATCCATATAAGACCAGCGTATAATGAGATTAGTATTTTGAGCTAGTGAGCCAACTTAAATTCATGTGTATGAGCCTATGGGCATTTTAACGGATCAACCAAGTTGTCTTGGGTGTGATTGTAATTATCACTAACCTGTATTTGAGCTATTTTGCAGGGTAGAATCCTCTCAAGCATGTAGGTCTAATCATTTTGTGGATGAAATCTCCATGCCTCAGAGTTCAGGAAGTGAAGGTTAAAAATATCCCAAGTACACTAAACCATATTACTTGTGCGAGTACCCAGAGCAAAGAAGAAATATGGGCATTGTTTTATAGGAAAGGCTTATATGATGAACAGGCAAACCAATAACTTGAAGAATATAAATTATGTGTAAATGATCTGTAAATGCAATATGAAAGAGTGGAACGCCTTTGAATGTTTCTGTTCATGTGATATGTGGAAAATGTGAACATTTTATGTTGCTTTCATAAATTGTGAATTTATACATGTGATGAAAATTTCTCCTACATCGGAGTAACATAAGAGGTTTTGTTGGATTTTTTCAGAATTTGAAGATTCTTTTGTAATTTAGATTCATATAGAATGACTTATTTGCATGAGCCCAACCCTAGGCATCTGTGCATGTTTTTGGTGTGAGCATGAATGTTTTGGATGCGCATTAGATTCTTTTGAGCCTTCCATCTTTTAACACCTTGAGTGTAACAACTTACCATTCTTCACCGATAATTAATCTAAATGATGGATTGTTACTTGATAATAAAAATGGTATAATGAGTTGCACATGGAACATAATAGAGTCAAACTTTGTCAACTTATATATAATATACTAATAATAAGTTCATAACGATATAAAAAAAATATCCAAGTTCCACGTACCAGATCAACAACCTAATAAAAGTCGTGCATATCTTATTGTCCTTATTACATGAAAATATAATGCAAGCAATATAGAAATAAAAATAAATTCTAATGTTGATCATTTATCCTTTTGTCTTCTAGATCTTCACCAGTAAACCTAAATACAAAGATAAAATGTCTGCTCAACCCTAGGTAACTAGTATTGAGTCACCTATTCATATAAATAGTAAATAATACTAGAAAAGTAAAAATGAATTGAATAAACATTGACAAGAGAAGATAAAGTTGCATCAAGATCATTATTACCATCATGTACATCTATACACAATATTCTAACATGAATCATAACAGTATTGTGGCTGTTTGCCTTTGTTGTTGCTGTGCTCCCTCCTTCAGTTGAAATATCGGGAAAAAGTTTTTCTAAGGATGGAAGGTTGTAAAATTTGGCTCATTGGACGGTGTTATGCATGTGGTTTGTGGTTGGCCCAATCCAAATAGCATACGGTCGGTCAAGTTTGATCTATCTGGTGTTAGGAGGATCCTTGTGTATTGTTGTGTTTGGGAGCATCCTCGGTTGAGTTTTCTCGTTGGCCCCAATTGCCAAGTTGGTAGTTGTATTCTATTTGGTTGTGTTGGGTGAATTAGGGCTATGTTCGCACGTGTTTTGTGTGTGTCTCGCTAATTGGTGTTGCACTAATCAAGAGTTACGTCGCATGCCTTTCGGACGTACCTCCAAGTCTCTTTCTCTCTCCCTCTCTATCACTTTTCCCTTCCCTCTTTTTCTCTTTTGCATTTTTTTTTCTTTTTCGTTTCCCTGTTGCTCTCTCCTTCCTTTCCTTTTCCCCCTTTTCACCCTCCCTCCTATTTTTTCTTTCCTTTTACCTCCCTCCCACATTCCATACTTTCTTCTCATCCCCCTTTTCTTCTTTTTTTCTATTAAAAATGTAATATTTATTCTAAAGATGTGTTTTTGGTTGAAAAATGTAATAAAATATTTGTTTCAAGCCAAATTTATAAAATCTATCAAATAATTTATCTAATAACAGTCAAAACTATAAAGGATTATATTTTTATAATATATGGACTGCCAAGATGATTTATTAATTAAAAAAATTAAAATGTTAATATTTTAATTTGTTTTTGGTTATAAAATGTTCGCGATGTAAAAATCATAAGTCATCATACCAAGCACATCATATTGTACAACATACAACAACACACATACACCACACATATCAAAAGTAACCTGCCCTAATAGTTTAAGAAGTAACCTCTGATGCCAAGTTTTGACACTCTATTTCAGATTGAAGAACTGACCGAATTATGATGTCATAATTTAGAAAGTCGTTCATTGGACTACAGTCGTATAGACTTTATGGAAGCATATCTTAACCCTCAAGGAGGGTTAAGACAGACATGTTGCAGGATTTTAAAACAATGCATGTTGATCATACTAACATACGAAATATCTTAAACTTAGAGGCTTCTGAATAAGTAGTCAAGCCACAGAAGAGGCATCACCTCCCTTGCAACTAGAGGGTGACTTTCATATACAATGGTAACTTTGAGATACAAGAAAGCAACAACCCCAAAGTAGCTAAGAGGTTGAATTCTTGAAAGATGTGGATGTGTGATCCAATTCTTATACTTAGTTCTAGTGATTAGGTTTAGGTATCTCATTACTTGATGTTGATGAACTTGAAGTAATGTAAACATTGAATAGTGGCTACCCTTTCCATGTATCCAACAAAAGATAATTTATAATGCAGAAGCATAATCGTGTTCCAGGGCATCATACCCTAACACTTAGTCTTCATGTGGACTCTTTGTAGGGCATGAACCATACGCTCCTCTAGTCTACATTTATCTAACGCTCACACATAGCTACAACTAAATAAGTTTTGTGTACCTTAATTGCTCGTCATCGTGTTACAAAAACTTTTAGCTTACAAACCCTACAGACAATTGTTAGCCTTTATCGCAAAGTTAAATATCCTGCATGACAGTTATAATAATAATAAATATTATAAAGGCACATGTATACAAACGAACTATGACATACACCCAATCGAGAATTGTACATCGTACATAAGTTCAGGGCACATGGCCAATAATACAAACCAAATATAGTTAAGTTGTATACTTTTGTATTTTGAATTTAGTTGATGAAACATTGATCATGTGGATTGCAAGGTATATTGCTCTATTAAAAGGTTCAGTTGAACTAGTGCAAGATTATTCAAAGTTAAATTTTGTTTTTGGGAATGTTATGGTGAATATGTTATGAGCATAATGCTCATTGGATTTAGACATGATCTCGGTCAAGATATTGAACTCTTGGACGAGGTCAAAGGTTGGAAAGTCTTGGAAAACTTCTTAAAGGCTGAATAGTCAAGGGGAGCATAAAGCTTTGAATGTGTTGTACTTATTTGAATTTGGATTCTAACTTGAGTCGAAAATAAGTGTTGGAATATGGAGGAGCATATTCGACATAAATGCTTAAGTGGTTGGATGGTGCACAAAGCTATGAACTTGTGTGACCATATAAGGAGCTTGGTGCAACATGAAAGAGCGGCCCAATATGTAAAACCCACGTATTCGAGTTAGGGTTTTATATTCAGAACCGGTCGGGTCGACCGTTATTTTTTCGAGCTTGAGTCAGTTTCAGGACACGTGTACCAAGCCGACGCCGGTCGCGTGTATGAGCTATGAGGGTCATGCGTACCCAAATATATGATGTTAATCTTATGAAGACTTGTTGTAAATAGTGTGATCTTGTAGTGAGTGCTTGCATTGGAGGATATTGTACACTTTGGGTATGAAGTGTGGTTGAGTGGTGTTGTAAGTGTAAGTGTAAAGTTTTAGCTTGCGTAGTCAAGCTAGAGGTCAAGGGGTGAAGGACAAGTATGCCTTTTGAAGCTGTGTTGGGGTTGAGTAGTGTGAAGGGCAAGTAGCTTGTAAAACAGTAGAGACCTATTTGGTGAAGGACAAGTGGTTGTACAGTTAGGTTGTGACACCTATTCGGTTTGACCATAGTGAAACATAAAAGCCCCATCTGACTATAGGATATGGTGGTGTAGGAGATGGGACATACCAGTTGGGAACCTCTTCAAAATTTGTGTTTAATTGATTTCGGCTCATATATAATTGTTGTAACTTGTTTGGTTGACCTTGTTCATCAAACACTTATTTTGATTATTTCTATACAGTCACTTTTATTTTTTTAGTATCTCCATAAGACAAGATCTTTGATTTTGGTACTAACTCTTTGCTAACTGTTTAGATATTCTGCTACATACCAAAGTTGTCTTTTCAATTGGCATGAGAGCATTTGGTTAAGGTTGTTGATTTTTGGATACCCAAAAGCACCTGGTGGACATTGAAAGAAAGACAAAAGCTTTGGAAATACAATCAACCACAAGACCACCTTTCTTTGATTGTTATAATTATACTTACTGGAAAACTAGGATGATAATTTTCCTAACCTCTTGTGATTTTGATCTATGATAGGTTGTGCTTGATTGACATACGGATGCTAAATCTGAAATAGGATTATTGGATGAAAAGACAAAGAAATCTCATTCCTTAAATGCGAAAGCTATGATTGCATTATTTTGTTCACTATCTAAGACCTGGTGTCTAAGTGCACTTCGGCTTGAGAAAGTTAGGAACTTCTTCAAGTTTACATCACAACTGAAGGATTCAATAATAAGCCTACTCACATATCAATATAAAGCTTTTAAAATGGAAGATGGTAAAAAATTCAATGTCATGTACAATTGATTCAATTACATTGTGGTGGTATTACAAAACCTCGGTAAGGATCTAGCTTTGGATAAGATTAATAGAAAGTTGCTTGCATCACTACCTATTAAATAGAGACCCAAGGTCAAAGCTATTGCAGCCGTCAAGAACCTAAAGACTATTACCACCGAGGAACTATTAGGTTCTCTTATTATTCATGAACACATCGTGGAAAAGAATTAGAAAAAGAAACAAATAGACAAGAAGAAAAAAGGACCTTGCTCTATAACTATTGATTGAAAAAATGGAAGGTCTTGATTACCCTTTTTACTCTAGAAACTTTAAGAAATTTGTAAATAAAAAAGTCTTAGACAAAAGGGGTGAGAAAAGGTATGAGATACCTCTTATGAATGTAAATCTTTCAAACACATGAGAACTAATGTCCGAACCTCATCAAGGAAAATAATAAAGTAAAGAAATAGCAAAAGAAAAAGAAAGACAAAAAAATGGTAAAAAGGAATGAAAATACTGCAAGCCACATTAGAAAGTGATGATGAAATTGAGCTAGAAGAATTTCCTAAAGGAATATTGTTTTGTGGCAAATGATGAGGAAGAAATTGATGTAGAATTTCAAGCAATATTTAAAGACATGTATCAAAATGTCATCAATAAGGAAAATACTGACTTGAGGATGTGATCTACTTCTTGACTTTAGACAATGAAGGATTGAAAGCTATATTTATATGGCTTGAGCAAGTGCTTAAAGAGCTACCCATTACAAACAAGGAGGTTGCACAACATGTTGAATAAAGGGATAATCAGCTACAAAAGATGCTTGATGGATTTCAAAAACTCTCCAATATGCTTCTTATACAAAAAAGTCCATTATGCAAACTTGAACTAAAAGGAGATAAATGTGTAGGTAACTTTAATAAGTTAATACTTTTGTTAAAGCATATATTCTAGTGCTTGTGTAGGTGAATCTAGCAAGCAAGGAGCTAAACTTAAGGATGCTAAAGTTTTCAGAAGACATTATGCAAACAAAAGATCAATCAAACCAAAACATGAATTCCCTAAATCAAGAAGGATTAGACATCCAAACCTAATCTAAAAGGGATTGTGTGCAGTTAGGTTCGGGTTAGCTGACCTAACCGGGGCCTGTAACTATGCCGGTTCGGTTCACGAGCGTGAACCGGATTTGCGGTGTTACATATATTCTAGCAAGTACATGCATATCCTATGGGTAAATTTTGAATTCCTAAAGTTGGATTGATCCATTTGTCTGAGAAATCAAATTTCAAGATGTTCTTCTCAAAAGCTCAATCGGGTTCAATAACTGCTCAAACTGATTCCTTTAGTCTTCTCAACTTGTTTGTGTAACTCCTCAATTCAACCCAAAGAAGATAATAAATCTTGATGTTATAATTCAGAAAGCTATTCGTTGAATTACCGGTGTACAAACTTTACGGAAATGGACCTCAACCCATAAGGATGCTTAAGACAGTAACCTTGCCGATTTTTCATACAATGCATATTAATTATACTACCGTAAGAAGTCTCTTACATTTAAGGCTTTTAATATAAGCACTTCAAGTCACGGGAGAGGTAGTGTAACATCCCAAGTTCAGTTCATCCCTAAACCATATCGAAATGTTAAATTATATAAAATTATTAAATCATGACACAATTATATAGAAGGCAACACCTACGACACCCTTATAATCTAAACCCTCTTGGTGTCTTGGAAACAAGACAACCACCCACCCCGATATTGAAACAACATAAAGTAAAAGGTTTACAAAGAGATAGATAAAATAATAATGAATAATATACAAGCTGACAATAGGTAGTTTCCAACCATGGGGTCCATTCTTTCACTAAAACTAGTCAATAATATATGTTTTAAAACAAAATAATAATGGTTGGCAATACCAAACATAAAACAATAATGCGACTAGGTATGTGTATATAAAAGCTCTAGCATCCTCAGTATCCACCAGCCACACATGAGGCACCCCACCTACATAGATATAAAATGGAAAATGTATAACTTACTAGTCTGCAAAATGTAAATAAGTACATAACAAACTGGCATACAAACTCAAAAGGTCATATTAAAGTAAAACAAGTAGGGGATAGATCACCACAAGAAGAACTGAAGCTAACAAAAGAAAACTACATCAGCATGAACCCTACTGTGATAGGGGCACCCTGACCTATCATCTCCAATCACCGCCATGCACCACTCCTCTGAGCACTAAAGGCAAACCAAGTATACCACAATCATTACATATGCCACAGAATACAGTACACGTAACCCTACACCTCTCCGAGGATTAGAAGCCTATAGATGCAGTGGTGAAAATGATGTGGCAAGAAAACAAATAGAATTTTGCATCAATCTTGTCGATAGTGAAACAAACAGACTTCTCAAAAGGTTAGGTATTGGAACTTACCTGTCACTGTAGGACTTACCCAAAACAATCTTCAATTACTAACCATGGGACTTGCCCCTCAAAGTGGGACATACCCATCGATTAAACATTGCAAAAGAATACTTAAATAATACTCTTGGTAGGAATATAATAGTAGGCCTCTAGAAAGAAGACAACTTGTTATGTATATTTTGATTTTTGAAATAACTCAAGGGAACTCATCCTTGAGGGTTATTTAAACTACTACATGACCCACCTTAAGAGGGTTTTCTGAAAATATTGCTCTTTTAACCTGACCTAAGATATAAAATAACCCACCCATCCCAATAGAAAAGTGAAAAGCAAGATGGGTAAACAGACCTGATTTCCAAGCTCCACACAAATCATTGTTGAGTGCGTACATCACAGCCTGTGAATGAACCTAGACTCAACATTGGAACCATAAAATGTATGCATGAAAATGTATGATAAATTTGGAACAAAAATCGATACAAGTAAAATACAATATATTATTTTTGTAATTTATTTGGAATGAACACAATTAAAGAAGTTACAAATAAATTAAGTAATTAATATCAAATATTCCAAAATTGCACAAATTTCCAAAATATTATGACATTTTTATTCAAAATAACAAAATTTATCGCAAAGTAACTACAAAATTAGAAGTTGAAATGGAAAAGATTGATAAATAAGGTGTTCAACCATGAAGAACCAAACAGTGAAGGTTTCATGATCAGTGGAGTTAAGACGACGGAGATACAAGGCTACATAGTCAAGCTGATGCACGAGATCTTCGACGTGAGGCCAACTTTGGTGGCCAACTCCAATAGATGTTGACAATGGATTTTAACACTAATGGTAGTCAAAAAGAACACTAACACATGGAAGAAAACAAGTGATGGTAACACAATTTGGACTTTTGGTAGGGAAATATGAGGTTATAAAGATAGGGGTATGCATAGGAAAGCGAAAGGGTGAAGTAAATATATTCATATTATAAAATCGAAGATATACATAAAAAAATGAAAGAGTATAATAATTAAACATTTACCCTCCAAAAGTAAAGAAGTGGATGAAACAGTGTAATTACATATAACCATGCAAGCTGCTCAGTCAACATCAACATGTCTAACATGTGGCACATTTGCTAATGTATCATGTCAACATCAACATGTCTAACATGTGGCAATCTGCTAATGTATCATGACACATGACATATGACGTAGCACCGTAAACATGTTATACCTTGTCAGAAATCTCTTGAAATGAACAACTTTTCCAATTGACTCAAGACCAAAATCTGCCCATAGAAATGAGAATCGAAGCAGGAAATCAAATGGTCAATGCACTCAGAAAAATCAATTTTTATACTTTGGCATGGATTTGAATAACACATCAAAACAAGAAATTTCGCAAAATCTTAACAACAAATGCATACTAATAACCCTAGAAATGAACCCACTAACACAAAAATGGCCCTAGACGCCAAACTAAATTGCACCAAACAAACACCAACCATACCTGATCAAACTGGTCACCACACAAAACAAAGCCACCTCTACCTGGCTAAAACACAACCAACTGGCCACCATGTGGGTGCCAAAGCTATCCCAACCAAAGCTCAACAACACCAATTCTTGCCAAAAATAATGAACTAGACCAGACCAAATTGAACCAACAACTAAATAACCAAAGCAAAACCAAAGCAAACCTCATATAAATTCCTGAACCGAGAAGCTGATTTTACAATCACTACTCAAAATTATTTCGTCCTAAAAATTTTATCAAGGAATTTATCATAACATGACCAACAATACCACCTACAGAAGCACAATAAGTCCACCAGCACCGGGATAACAACACCATAAAATGATACAAATACCACAAATCAAACCAATTCCAAAAACAAGTTAGGTGACTCTTTCACAACTCTTCCTCCCACCCTCCCACTTCTATTCCTCAACTCCACGACTATTCCATTGAACACAAACAAATTCTATAATCATCTTGCGCACATTCTTGTCCCAACTGCCAAGAATGTACAACATCTTTTCCTCACAACACCGACCTGATTATATCTCAACGTCCAAATAATGCATAATATAAGATAAGTCCAACACATGTCTCCTTAGGATGGAATTAAGCAAGACATGGTGTTTAATTGATATCTATATTGGAAAAACAAACTCATATTCTACATTTCCAATCCGTTAAAAAATAAGAACCGGTCAAATACTCCTTGTGCTAAACTTACCTTTTCCTCAAATCCTATATTTCTTTTAGGTATGTTTACCTAACAAACTAATTTACATTTACTCAAGTTTACAACACGTCAAAATTAACAAAGATAGTTTGTCAGTCTTGATTTTTTAAATTTAATTTTTTTAATAAGCTTCTACTAATGCCAAAGCAAACCAACCTGATTCAACTAACTCATATCCAAAAATTGAATCAACTCAGATAAACCTCAAGTCAAATTCAAATTTTACATTCCTTCCTCTCTAACAAAAATTTTGCCCTCAAAATTTCCTACAAACTATAGGATGAGAAATCATGATACCATAGCGTCACACAACAACATTCTTCATGAGATAACACAACTTATTCCCCTCCAATAGAGAAATGAAACTACAATTTATTCCTACATACTAGTTTATTTACCCTCCTCCCAGCAAGAGGCGATTGACAAGATGTCCCATACTATGACTCTAACACACCATAAGTACACTTGCTTGACAACGATGGCAAAAAAGAAAATTATGTTGTGTAAGTCAAGCATAAAAGCATAAAAATATAGATTAAGATCTTCAAATTCTAATCATGCACTCAGATTGTCCTTCATTTTAAGGATGAAAAAGTGGGTACTGAAAGACAATTAAGTTCCAATTTTTATGAAAAATACCCAAAATTTCAAGGTAAATCTCAAATCACAATTAGTCAAAATCTCATAAGGTAAAATGTTACTCATAACGCTATAGGCTCTATGTTTATGGGCCCACCATACTTTTGATTCGCCATTCTAATAAACCATCACGACACAAACTAAACCACAAAAAAATCAGGCCGAGGATTAGGAAAATCCGGATCATATAGAATGTAAAGTTGGACATTAAACCGGAACAACCAATGATCACCCAAAGTCCAGATAACTCCACCTAAAAAAACACAACAAAAAAATCCGCTGATTTAGTAGCCATCTCCTTCTTGGGCTAATTCGGCTCTACAAATTATTTAAGGTGTTATCGTCAATTGAGCCATCACCGTGACAATATCTCCATTTTTATGTGGTGTCAGATTAGATGATGATGGCCCATTTCATCAATCACATTGTTAGCTTTTCATTTTTCACTATATCACTCCTAAAATCATACTGTGCCAAAGAAATCCAACAAATTATTATTATTATTTTTGTTCACTTCTTTTCTGGTGAAGGATTACCTCAGATTTTGACGATGGGTCATCAACCTGAACACTTATGGGACGTAGAAATAAGATAATTCTGCACAAGTGGCTTCCATCATCTAAAGGCATAGGTAATAACCCTGTATATATGCACTAACACATATACCAATCCCAAACTATATGCATTTGCATGAACAACAGCATCTTGACACCGCAGGAATAACAATAACATCGGCACCAAAATTCATCATTCATTCAATGTTTGGGAATCTAGTTGGCATTTATCATTCTAAATGAAAATCTCTTCATTTTAGTCAACTAGGAAAGTGGTAGTGTCATAGGAAAAAAATCTTTATAATTTTTCTATAATAACAAGCTATGCTTCCTAATAATAAATTTACATCCTCACCTCAAGACTTCTATTCTTCTTCTAAAGAGCACGGTATATCCTATAATGACACATTGGCCTAAATAAACCTTTGGTTCATAGAAGTATGCAATTGATTTTTCTACTATTCTAATTCATGGGGCAACATCCAATATGGTGATGGGGCAACATCCAATATGGTGACTTAGAGATTGAAGTTGTCCCTAGCAAAAGATTAATGGTTAAATCCCAAGACATAATGTGGCAACTCTTCTCATGGTCACAAACAATAAGACACCAAGAGCTACCAAAATCATCCCACAAGAAGCTATGAGAATTCTACGGCAACCCACCATCCTGGTGAAATGTCATGTCCTTGGCCTTAAAGAATACAATATCACCTACCATTTCTATAATATTTTCCCTCTTCTTATATTCAACGAGTACCCAATTTTTAACATCAAAATGCATGACGAAAAAAATATAAATCATTACAAACACTATGACATTGCTACATAATAATATCCCACATTGATCTTTAGTTAGCTATTATCATACTCCTTTCCCTCTAGTTTGACAGGTCCTTTCATATCTAAAAGGTTACACTAGCCACTCCTTCTAAGTTTAAATATTTTATAGTAGCTAAACATTACATAGGGAAAGTCAAACCCTCAAAGAGTCCATTGGTCTGCATCTTCTCACTGGGTAAAGGACCAAGAGTTACTTTTGAACATACAATTCAAAGATAGTCTTAACACCCATAGAAGTAGTTATTAACAGTGAATGTTCTATGCTCACTACTCCAAACTAAATTTATCAAATAATATTGGTGCAATTAAGGTATGGATACACTTATATCAAATAGCACTAAAGTAGGTTTAGATGTCGCCAAAAAAAACCTCGAACTACTATGGATTTAATCGTCATGAATAATTATTGCACCAACATTTCCCCCATTAGCTTGAGTAGATGTTGTCCTAGATGTATTGCTTGAACTTCCGAGCAAACAAACATAGAAACAACCACATCTCCTTAATATTGAATTTCAAAAGAACAGTTCCTCCTTATGTGATCTCTACCCTCCATATCTAAAACAAACTTACTGAATAAACAATTTGCTTGATTTGCGGTCGTTGATTTAGTTGTGGCCACACTTTCCTCACGTTCACAAGGTATACCTAGTCAATGAACACGTCCTAATCTGGTTTTCATTCACCAAGGTGCTGACACAGACAAATGACTCAAACGGGAGCAGCCGAACAACCATGGACAACTCTCATGGCAACATTAGTTCCTTTCTTGGCTTCTTCTAAAATATCTACACTAGCCTTAACTCCTTCATTTCACACTAGTGATTTGCTCGAATCTCCTTAATTTACTGTTGGATCTTCACTTACATCTACATCATTCTAAATATTCAGTTATTTATTCTAAACATTCTACTATCTGACCTCACTGACCATGAAGCTCCATTCGGTCCTAGTGTACCATGAACATGATCTCTAACTCTCATTACCATAATAATGTCTTGGGAATTGGAACATCGGGCACCTATGTATTCTCTTGTGGAACTATCTCTCCACCCACTGCTTGACTTAACAGTTGCTTAGATCCACTCCTAACGTGAGCAACACATGGACCTAAAAATCTAGGTGATGGTGAAATCTTTAAAACAATCTATGAGTCCTACTCACAAGATCTTTCTGCCTCCTGCTAAGAGCACCTCAACAAGACAATTGGAAAAGAAGACACAAAAAACAAAAACACCAAAACCACATACTTGCCAGCGGAACTACAGACCACTTCCCACATACACACACAAAATAATCTTCCATTCAAATCAGCCAAGGCATATATCTCTAATACCATTTTGTTACATCCCACGTTCGGTTTTAGTTTATCCCTAAATTTAACCAAAATGTTAAATTATAAAAAATTGCTACATCCTGACTCAATTAATTGGAGGGCAACACCCACGACACCATTAAAATCTATATGTTTTTGGTGTATTGGAAGGAAGACAACCACACCCTGATTTTGAAACAACACAAAATAATAGGTTTACAATAGATAGTTCCCAAACATGGGGTTCATTCTTCTACTAATACTAATAAACAATATATGTTTTAAAACAAAAAGGGTTGGCAACCCAAATGTAAAACAACAACGCAACTAGGTATGTGTATATGTAAAGCTCTTGCGTTCCCCAGTATCCACTAGCCACATGTGAGGCACATCACCTACACGTATATAAAATGAAAAATGTCAGTAATAAGTTACTGGTCTACAAAATGAAAGTAACTACATAAGAAACTGACATACGATCACAACAACTTATATTCAAATAAAATAAGAAGGGGATAAATCACCTCAAGAAGAACCGATGCTAACAAAAGGAAACTACATAGCATGCACCCTATTGCAAATGGGGGCATCCTAACCTTCCCTTTCCAATCACCACCATGCACCACTCCTCTAAGCTTTGAAAGCAAGTCAAGTATATCATAATCATGACATATGCCACAGGATACAGTACCTGTAACCCTATGCCACTCCGCGAGTGAGAAGCTAGTAGATGCATGGGTAAAAATGATGCAACAAGAAAAAAATAGAGTACTACGTTGATCTCATTGACAAGGAAACAAAATGACACCTCAACAGGTTAGGTCATGGGACTTATTCCTCGATGTGGGATTTGCCGCTCAAAGTGAGACTTACCCATCGACTAAACATAGCAAAACAATATTTAGATAATAAATAGGCTTGGGTAAGGAATAATAATAATAGACCTTTATAAAAAATGCAACCTTCTGTGGATTTTTTTGTTTTTGAAATAACTCAAGAGATCTCATCCTTATGGATTGTTTAAACTATGCTAATGGCTAGAATTAAGAGGGTTTTTCGAAAAAAACTGCCCCATAATTAATCGTACGAGATAAAACAACCAACCCATCTCAATAGAATAGTGTAAAATAAGAAGCGAGTCTTAAACAGTCCTGCACTCCAAGCTCCAAGCAGATCATCGATGAAAATGCACGTCGTATCCTAAGAAACAAAAAACTAAATATTGGAACCATATAATGTATGCATGAGAATGAGCGATGAATTCCTTGATTAATTTTTCACACAAATTGATACAATACTAGATTTTCAATGAATAATCAAAACCTAAATAAATATACCAAGTGCAACAATGTTTTCATTTTAGGTACCCAGGCATTGGATAAAATTAAATGACATTGAGCATAGTTTTCTAAATCATTAATGAGATGCGATTGAAAAGCAATAAAATAATCAATTGTGACATTTATATATTAAAATACAACAAATAAAATATAGTGTTTCCACCAAAATCATTATTTAGGTTTAAGAGAAAATATGACAAAAATATCTTGGAAAATTTACTGATACAATAATAAATATCACTATTTTATTAATGCAGAACCAAACACAACTCCAAAAATTATGAAACTTTAGTAAAAATTCTTAATCAAGTTATTAATTATTGGAAAAATAACATAAAAAATCAAACTATTTTCCAATATATATTAAAAAAATAGCTATAAAATGATACTATTTAATTAATATAAAAATTGAGAAAGATGAGTAAGTGACCAAATCAAATCAAAATATCTCAATTCTAGTAAGAAATATAAGTAAAATATTATATATTATTTATGTAATTTATTTGGAAAGAACACAATTAAAGCAATTAAAAATACATTTAGTAAGTAACATAAAATAACCCAAAATTGCATAAATTATGAAAATATTATGACAATTTTTATTCAAAATAACAAAATTTATGGTAAAAAATTACAAAATTGGGTGTTGAAATGAATAGGATTGACCAAAAAGATCTTTAACCATGAAGAATCAAAGAGTGGTGGTTTCACAACAAGCAGAGTTAACACGACGAAGATACAAGCCTACAAAGTTGGCCCGATGCATGGGATCCTCGACGTAGGGCAAACTTTGGGGGGCCAAGTCTAACAAATTTTGACAATGGATTTTAACAATTACGGTGGTAAAAAAGAACACCACATGGAAGAGAACAAGTGATGAAAAGTGAATTTTCAATTCTAGCCGGGAGATATGGGGTTATAAAGATGACGGTATGCATAGGAAAAAAAAAGGGTGAAGTAAATCTATCTATATTTTTAAAATGAAAGTACACATAAAAAAAAATTACCCATATGTACTCAAAGAGAGTAAAGAGGTGGATGATATGGTGTAATTATATATAACCATGCAAGCTGCCTAGTCAACACTAACATGTTTGAGACTTGGCACATTTGGTAACGTATCACGACACATGGCATATTTTATGGCACCATAAGCATTTTATACCTCATCGAAAATCTCTTTCCCAAACAAACAACTTTTCCACCTGACTCGAGGCAAAAATATGCCCACAAAAACAAGAATCCTAGGCATAAAGTTAAATGGTCAACCCACTAAGAAAAATTATGTTTTATACTTTGACATGGATTTGAAGAATAGATCAAAACAAGGAATTTGGTAAAATCTTAACACCAAATGCATGATAAAACCCCCCAAAATGAACACATTAATGCAAAATGACCCTAGACACCATACTAAACTACACCAAACAACAGCAGCAATAAAAGGCCAACCAAAACCAATCTAACTAATATCCACACTGACCAAAGCGAACTCTACCTCTCTACCTAGCCACACAAAGCCAATTGGCCACACCACTTGGTTACCAAAGCCATCCCAACCAAAGCTCAACAACACCAATTCTTGCCGAAAATAACAAACCAAACTAAACCAAAATGAACCAAAAGCTAAATAAACCAAAGCCAAACCAGTGAAAACCACATATTATAAACCTGAACTGAAAAGTTTGGATTTTACATGTAGCACTTCTAGCCAATTAAGAGGGTAAATTTACAGATACAATGATCACTTTGAGTTATACGAAGGCAACTCCCCCAATACAACTAAGAGGTTGAAAATTTCACAATGTGGATGTATGATCTGGCTTTTATATTAGTTTCGACCGTTGAATTAGATATCTTATTTTTAGATGATACTGGTCTTGTAATAAAGTAAATATTGGTTTGTGGTTACCTTTTCCATATACCCTGCACATAGAAATTAAAATAAGCACACACACACATAGCATCCTAGGGCATCATATACTTACACTTGGTCTTCACATGCACACTTTAACATATGAATCGTAAGTTTATCCGGTCCATGTTTCTCTATCACAAACAAATAACTGCAACCAAATACATTTTGCACACCTTAATTGCTCCTCATCATGTTCCAAGACATTTAGACACACATACCCTGTAGACAATTGTTAATCTTCGCCCCAAAGTTAATACCCTGCATGACAATAATAATGTTAACAAAGATGAAAACACATAGACCACACGTAACATAACCAGCATACCACCATATACCTTAGGGCACCCGCCCACATACATCACATAAGAGCATTGACCTCAGATAGATAAGATCGTAAACCCAATATAAATAAGTTATACAACCCAATGACATAGATTTTATACAACACTCAGTACAATACAAACACATGGTATCATCCCTTGCCATGAGCTTCCCCGATCTATTTGCCTCCACCAGTATACCACTCCAATTTGGTTCACGAGCAAACTGGGCCGAAAATCCTACCAGTGACCAAACCGTTTACTAATCTATTTTATTTGGTCAAGCTAGGATCTACCATCGACGTCTTAAGATGGTGATGCAAACATTCAATGTATGGATGAGATGTTTAGGATCTAACATTGTTCTAAATGAATGCTATGACACTCAATCCATATTCAAAAAACATAAACTCATTAAAAGTTTGAAAAACAATATTTTTAAAATAAAACAGACATAGTCTCCCCTAAAAGTGTAATAGGGACTACCCTGTTAACAACAGATAATATTTATATGTAACCATTAAAAGGTAAAACAATACCAAAACATTGTATTTTCACCCAACATTCACATCAAATCATTTTTATCTTGTTACGTCAGGTCTTGACTCCAATTGCTCAACCTGTTCCATTCTAGGCACAATACTGTCACACTGATCATTTCATGCAATAAGACATTAAAACATTCATCAGCCACCATTCAAAGCACATCACATTCTCATTCAGTCTCGACAAGTACATGTGTGTAAGTTGCATTGCTACTCTTCAGCAATCCCAATAGCGCTCATTCATCCAAGTTCTCACCTACATATATAATATGAAAAAGTCAATAATGAGTGTTACTAGTCCAAAAATAACTAATAGTCAAACTGGCGCTGGAAAGATGACTCTCCTATTAAATAAAATCACTCATCTATACTTGTACATCAAAATAACTATAAGGGCACTAATCAGGAGCCGTTGGCCTTGGCTTGACAACGACCCATTCTGACTCATTAGAGGCTTCGACATTTTTAAATTATTCCTCTCACGGGAAAATCAATTATCCTGAAGCCCTCTACATCCTTTGTATAACTCCTGACCTTGTGCACAGAGACCGAGTACTCTCAGGTAGTCTTCCCAAATGAAACTGACAACTCCACATTTTGTGTTCTTCAAACTCGAAGAAGTGTGGAGGATTATGGGTACTACAATGCAAGATCTGGGTAGGGATTGTAATATATTAGGCCCGAAGGCATCATGATCTGGATCTGAGTTTTCTAAGACAAACTTGAGGGATCTTATCCTCAAGGGTTATTAATCCGAAAAGTCGTATAACTAAATGGCCCGTGTAGAGTGGGATACGATAAATCCACCACTCGACACATCTACGTACCTATTAAATCAAATCAAGATAGAGTGAGAAGGACAGACCAGAAGTGAGTCCTAAACGAACCTAGTAGAAGCTCCAATCATGTCCACGCGCTTATGCGACAAGCTCTTATTCCATACCTATACATCAAATCTAAAAGCTAACACCCAATATTTCAGTGATACGTTCACACATCCAAACTAACATACTCATATCAAGCATTCACATCAAATTCACTTGATGATTTCCCAATTTACATTGTAGCTAATAAACAATTCATACTTAACTTACTTAATTAGTTCATTAGCATTTATTTCATATCATTGAAATCTTGCAAAAAAAATTTATTTACAGTAAAATTATTTTACTATGTCAATCAATCAAATCCTAGCATGTTGTGCAAATAATCATCTATTTTATTTAATTAGGTCGAAATTAATTATACCTCTCGTCGTTGGCGATTGGCGACAACTAGGGCTTGTTGCGTGCTTCGGGACTCGAATTTGGCACCCGGTGGCATGCAAAGTTCGATTGGGCTGAATTTGGTGAAATTGTGGCGAATTTCAGCAAATCCAAGTTTTTGGCAGCTTTCGGCTATTTTTTGGCTACTTTCCAGTGATTTTTTGGCGGCTTCTGGTGACTTTTCCGGTGATGTGGTTACTGTTGCGGGTCTTCACTGGCTCGGTGGGCTCAACACGACCAGGTGGTGGTTAGGTGATGGTGGTGGTGATGGTTGCCGGTTACAGCTGTGGGTTGGCAGGGGTCTGTTGGCTTGCTCGAAAGGCACTTGGCCAGTCTCGATGGCGGTGCACAAGGAGGGGGAAGGGTGTCTGGGTCAACAGGAGAGGTGACAATGCCATAGTAGTGAAACAACATCGACAATTGTAAAGACCACGTGAGAAAAAAAATTTTTTTTGACACGGATCTGGTCCGAAAAGGACCGAACGTGTTATATTCTTTACCCAGTTAATTCTACCCGATTAATTATAATATTTTATTATTTACCCATTTATTTACCCGATTACCCTATTAAGTGAAGTATGGGTGAATCGATATGATTGGTCATCATGATTACTATGATCATTAGTCGACCGGTCATGGTTCTACTTAAGGCCAAACCCCGGTCTTGGGTGGGTGACAACTTGGTGAGTGGGAAGAAAAGGGAGAACGAACTTTAGCCAAGTGATACCTATTCATGAATGGACGGTAGGGTAGGGTGTAATAATTTAATTGAGGGACTCGTTGAATTGTATATATATATAGTTGTGAAGATTGTGGGAAATCCTTTTCCCTAGCTGTCCACTCCTTGTCCCCTCTCCGTCCCAGGCACCCTCCTCATTGCTGCATGAGTATCTCGTCCCTTTTCTTATTTCTTTTACATTAAGACTCTTGCATGCATGGTTTTGATGGGAAGGATGTAGGGCTGATGATGTTCTTCACATCTTCTTGTTTTCCCACATTTTTTTTGTTTGGAAAGAAGGTTGCATGTTGGCCTGATCGCCACCATCTCCTTCCCGTATCCCCTAGTTTTCCTTCCTCTCGGCTTGTGTTTTGCAGTGTTTTTTGCGGTGCCTTGTCAAGTAGGCATGCAGTTCAATCAGTGGCTTCCAAATCAGGTCGTGCATGTAGCAATGCCTGATTGTTTTTTGTTGGAGACACCTGGCTGAATTGCAGGATCCCTAGCATCTTATGCATGGGGTCTCGTCGATTCTGGTTGCATGAATTGCTGGGGTTTCTTTGGGTCGTTTGGTTGTTTTGTTGAGCGCATGTTGATATGTTCTAGTTGCTTCCCCGCGTGTTGATGAAGGCATCGTGAGTTGCACTGCTGGTTTGTAGTTGATCGTCCTTTCTGTATAGTATGCTTGTTGTGTCTAGCTAGGGTTGCTGGTTTTTTCTTTTGTTTGGGGAACGTCGTAGTATCTGTTATTGTTGGTTGTAGTGGTATAATTCAAGTAACCTAGGGATTTGGATGAATAATAATTGCTAAGTTATATATGTAATGCGCATAGTTATTGGCGTAAATAAAAAATTGGGTAATCCATGAGTAATATAATCACTGTAGTAATTAATTAGTGATAATTAATTTGTGTACTATAAATTATTAAGTCTGATGGTTATGAGTAATTAATAAAATAAAGATTTTACCTTTACCATATTAAATTTAATATTGGGTAAAAAAATGATTATTTTAATAACGAGTTATAATATAGAAAATAAGTTATTAAATTATAGTTGGGTAGAAATCACTCACGTCGAACCTAAATAGCATAATAAAAATAAATAAAGTTCAAAACTTTATAGAGTTGAATAAATTAAAATAATAGTATTAATAATATTTATGAATTAAAATAATATAAATTATTTTAAAAAAATTGATTGAATAACTTAATTAATTAAATTACTGTAAATAATAGTAGCGATTAAAAATTATAACCATCAACTAAATTATCGAGATCGGGGTTGAGTAATTATTACCGCAAAGAAAAAATTAAATACTTGTTTATTAGTAATAATTATTTTATCAACGGTTAAGTATTAATTATGATTTAGATAATTAATTGAAAATGTAAAGTAAGACTTAAATGATTATATCACATGAATAATTAATTATCTCACTAGATTTGCTGAGATTTTATTATTTATTATTTTTGAATTGTTATATGATATGTTGTCAAAATTTTAATAATGATATATATATTAGACATTTAGTTGCATGCATTTCTACTCGAATAAAATTATACTTATGTATAATTTTATATTCTCGTTCAAATTAAGATCATTGGTCGCAGCTGCGAGTTCAAAATATCGAGGTCCGTAAAATCATTTGAAATGTTGTACTTTCTCTTGTTGGCAGCCCTGATCAGCTTAAGCTCAGATTCGACCACCATGTGCTGTGTTACGCAACGGGGTCACGGAATTGATTGAGTCTGACACCGGGCCGCACCTTTAAAATTACTATATATGTTCGAATAATTATTTAAAATATTGTATTTTTCCAAACTAGTATAATTATATAAAATGTTGTATTTTCGCAAATCGGTAGCTTTGCCGATACTAATCTCAGAATGAGCCGAGAGACAATTTCTAATCTCAGAATGAACTGGGAGACTATGACTAATCTCAAAATGAATTGGGAGACCACCTAATCTTAAAATGAGCTGGGAGACAATTTCTAATCTTAGAATGAACTGAGAGACCATGATTAATCTCAAAATGAATTGGGAGACCATCGTATCTCAGAATGAGCTGGAAGTCAATTTCTAATCTCAGAATGAACTGGGAGACCATGACTAATCTCAAAATGAATTGGCGCCGAAGTTAATCTCTCCTTCAACGTCCTGAAACTCTGCTCACACTCATCAGTCCATACAAAGTGTTTGTCTTTCTTAGTCATCTGTGTGAGAGGAGCTGCTATGGAGGAAAAACCCCGTATGAAATGACGATAAATCCTGCTAGACCAAGGAAACTCCGTATCTCGGAAGGTGTTCTCGGTTGTCCCCACTATACAACTGTCTCTATCTTCACTGGATCTACTGAAATCCCTGCTGATGATATAATATGCCCTAAGAAGTTGACCTTTGAAAGCCAAAAGTCACACTTCACAAATTTTTCGTACAGTCTATGCTCCCTTAGGGTTTGTAGCACCGTATGGAGATGCTACTCATGTTCTTCTCTCGATGAGGAATATACCAAGATGTCGTCCACAAAGACTATCACAAATATATCCAAAAAAGTCTGAAACTCGGTTCATTAGGTCCATGAATGCTGCTGGAGCATTTGTCAATCCGAAGGGCATAACAAAAAATTCGTAGTGTCCATACCTTGTTCTAAATGCAGTCTTCAGAATATCCTCTGCTCTAATCCTCAACTGGTGGTAGCCGGATCTCAAGTCAATCTTCGAAAAGATCGTTGCTGAGCTCAACTGGTCAAATAGATCATCAATGCGAGGAAGAGGGTATTTGTTCTTAATGGTTACATGATTTAGCATCCTATAGTCGATGCATAAACACATGCTTCCATCCTTCTTCTTTACGAACAACACTGGTGCTCCCCATGGTGACACGCTCGGTCGGATAAAACCCTGATCCAACATCGTCTGCAATTGCTCCTTAAGCTCTCAGAGTTCTAGTGGTGCCATCCTATATGGTCTTCTAGAGATGGGTGTTGTCCCTGGCATCAAATCTATAGCAAAATCGGCTTCTCTCCTCGGTGGCAATCCGGTGATCTCATTAGAAAAGACATCTGCAAACTCCCTGACAACTGGAATCAGCTCAACATTGGGCTTGTCCCCTGAGCCATTCTCTCCCGCCAACACCAAGGTGGCTATCAACAACTCACAACCCCTATCCAACTGTCTCACTGCTTCGATAGGAGATCCAACCTTTCTCTCTGTTTCTGCCTTGACCCTGGAAAAGAAAAGGCACCTTCCGTGTCAAAAGTCACCATCTTGCTCCGGTAATCTATTAGAGCTCCCTGCTTGGACATCCAATCCATCCCGAAGATCACATCGAACTCGATCATCTTGTCACGACAGTTGTGTCCGCTAATGCCTCCTCAACTGTGGTTGCATACATCCTCACCGGCTGTTCCATTGGGCATGTCATGCTCTTAAACACGCCAATCGCTGATGAAATCTATAAAAAAACTTCTTATGCATCTAGCTTCACCAGGAAAGAGCGCCTTCTATTTTTCACAAATTGTTCATACTGCCAAAATCTACCATCTCTTACGTCTGTAGATTTGTTTGAGCCCTCGCATATCTGAAACTGTAGTAACGGCGACACTACCACTTCCGATATGCTACCCCTTGCTGTCTGCCCACTACTAGCTCCAGGAGGTCCACTGTCATTATGCCCATCCCAGTCTGAATAGGAGCAATCAGAGGAGCAATAGGGATGGTCCCCTGCTGTGCTGATGGATGAGGAGGTGGTGGTGGGTAACCCATGGGAGAAGCGGCCTCTCCTCGTACTCCGTCATCTCCTAAAGGCCTCTTATCAACTCGAGCTATGGAGAGGGTTATCTGACGGAGCTCTCTCTTGAACTCTTCCTGGTTCTCTTGTATCTGCCTTTGTGTCTCTACCAATTGGGTAATGATTGCATCTCTCTTAGTCTGGTGACTACGAGAACTACGGTGGCTAGTCGACGCATGCACATTGGCTTCTCCTGACGGTGGTTGATCTCTTGGCATACTAGATGTTGTCTTGCTGGGTACACGACTAGGACTAGTATGCCTGGGAGGAGAAGGAGATGGATCCCTTGTCTGGCCATGGTGACTAACAATCACTAGTCAAACCTGTGCACACTGTCATTCAACTATGTGGTGAGAAATCTGTAAACTGAAACGAGTAAATCAAGAAAACATACCTGCCGGCTTGACTCGGAGTAGCTTTGCACAAACATGACCTGTAACGTTATCTTCCATCTTAATCGATCAAGAGTTAGCTCTGATACCAATCTTGTAACACCCCAATCCGGTTTACTCTCAACCTGGACCAGGACTGTTATAAAGGATCGAACTACTCATAAACCGATTAATTTGGCTGACCCAAAACCTAAACGGCTATGACATAACCCTCTCGACATCTCAAGATGGAGCATGCCACTAATGCGCAAACAATATATGAATGAGATGCAAAACCCTAACAGGATACTACGTGAATGTCATGATGATAACCACACACAAAAATAATTAAAATAACAACAAAATTCATAAAAATCCTAGAATAAAACGGACAAGAGTCTCCCCTAAAAGTACAATAAGGAGACGACTTGTTAAAATACAGCACAATATAGTATTTATATAAAACAATAATTTATATCGCAATAGAGTTCAAATCATCCACACATATTGTAATTGGCATCTCGCCCACCTGCAATTCATGCTCATCATGTTTTTGTTCATTTTCATCTCAACATAGCTGATCATTCCTGGACATTAGAATATTTCCAAGCATTTCTAAAACAAGGCATACAAGCCTCACAAACACATGCATATATACCCAAACATGTAAGTCTAATACAACAGCCAATCACATCACATCTTACGCAAAAGTCGGCACGACACCAAGTATGTGTGTGCAATGCAAATGCTAATCCTTCGTCAAGGCCGACATACACCATTCATCATCGTCACCTACATATAGTAGAAAAACGTCAGCTACGGGTGTCACTGGTCCGAAAATAGCTAGTATCAAATTGGAACATGAGAGCAAACTCTCATGGAAAGCAAACAATCATATATCTTCCTCAAGAACTCTCATAAGGGCAACTACAAAGGAGCCGTTGAGCAGCTGACTCAACAGCATCCTGATCTATCAGGTACTGTGCCGCTCACGACACTTCTTTTTCAATACTTCACGTAAAACTTTATCCTAAGCCCTCTCCAAACCTCCATATTACTCCTGGCCTTGAGCACGAAGGCCGAGCACTCTTAGTTAGTCACCTTTAGTACCCTTTGAACCATAAGTCTAGACATGCACTGTACTAAACAGTTTTCGTAAACCTCCACGTTCTCCGAGTGTGAGGAAGTCAAATGCGGAGTTGTCAGGATCCCTCGGGAATGGAATAGTTCGTTGGCACTAATCCAGAGCCTGCTTTGACTGGCACGACATCCGCTCGTGGCACGTGCAAGTCGACTCATCTTCTCTTGTCTTACTGAAAACTCGATAAAACTATTTATAGGGCTGGGTCGGGATTTATTATAATAGGCCCTAAGGCAATTTGAGGTGGATCTTATTTTCAAAAACAAGCTCAAGTAGTCTCATCCTCAAGGGTTATTAATTTTGAAAACAATCGACCAGATGACACGTATTAGGTGGGGTCCAATAAATCATCCACCTAACACATCCTACGATTAATAAATCAAATCACCGATAGAGTAGAGCAATAAAACCTGAGAAGCGTGTCCAAATAGACCTGTTAGAAGCTCCAAGCGTAGTCTCGTGCCTAGACGGCGAGCTCCTGCAATGAACCTCGCGATCGGCGCTGAAATCGGTGCTGACGGACAAAGGCGGTGAAGGCATGCCGGCAGTTTTTCGGCGACTGTGCCGGCGATTTTCTGGCAGTTCTGGTGGTTTTCCGGTGACTGCTCCGGCGGGGCAATCGGAGGTAGGGGTCAGTACCGTCTCGGCGAGCTTGACCCAATGGTGGTGACGACAAGGGCGGCCGCGGCGGCGATGGCCACCCGCGACGAGACCGATTTCGGTTGGGGCAGTCGATCGCTCCGGTCACACCCACGACCGGCCTCTGCCACGGCTCTAGGTAAGGGGAAAGGTAGGGGAAGTCGAGGGGAGAGCTTCGATGTCACGGTGGCGGCGGAATCGCGTCGGGAATGGCAGTGAAATTGAGGGCGATTTTCGGCGTCGCGACAGCTGGACGGTGGCCAGGCGTGGTCGGGGTGGCAAGGCGACGGCACGGCCAGGCTAGGCAGCGTCGATTGGTGGCGGGGTGGCATCAGCGGCGGTGGCAAAATCTCACAGCGGCGGCTAGGGTTTGGGTAGTGAAGGGAAAGTGTCGGGGAAGAGGATGAGAAGTATAGGGTGGTGGCAAAGTTATAAAAAAGATTTGACTCGACACCGGCTGGAGTGAAGAATGATAACTAACTCGGAATAAATCCTAGAAAAATTTAGAAAAATTGGTAAAAATCCCATAAAATCAAATAAAACACCACAACATCCAAATGACATGCCGTATAACTAATAACCCATTCGAATACCATCTAACGCGTCCTAATGCGTTATTCTGCCTAAACTAATTCTACTGTTACAACTTGAAAAAAATAAAATCAAGTGTATACTCTCATATCTACTGATAACTAAGTTTGCTGATGTATATCTGACGCTATCATCGATACTTGGGTATACATAAACCCTCATTGAATGTGTGCACATTAGCCTCAGCCCCGCACATATGTTCTGAAAGCTGAACTGACTCAAACCACAGTCAAACCGACCGGCTAACGGCTATAAAACCCTGACTCGAGTAGCAGGTTTTAAAACTAATCTCAGAATGACCTAAGAGATAATTACTAAAGACTTGTGTAATAATAATAATAAAAATAATAATGAGTGAAATGATAATAGGGATTATATTGACTTGTTTCATTTAATTATGTGGCTTAGTGGTTTTATCACTAACGCGGAATTGCCTCCGCAAGTGAGCAGCATTGGAATGAAGAATAGCAATGTGGTTGGTGGTTCTTTTACCAACCTAGGTATGGTGAATCAATAATAAAAAATTGGACTTCCTTAATATTCTCTTGCGTTATAAATGTGGCTATGGGAAACGGTCCGAGACTATGGGACAATTATTTTATATTTTAGAGAACATAATTATTGTTATGATTTATATTATATGTTACGAGACTTATTTGCTGTATTTAAATTCATGTTCTGGAGTGCTACATTTACATTTAACTATATTTTTAAGTAACACCCGGTCCGGTTCAGGCGGGTCGTTACAATAGTGCAGCGTGAGGGCACGACTCCTATGCGTCGTGGAGCCCAAGTGGCGACTGGGAAGATAGCGCGGCATGCTCGGTGAACTTTGGTGGAGCTCAGCAGTGTCAATTGGCAGCAGTGTGGCGGCCAGAGCTGGTATCGGGGCGGCGATGAGGGAGAGAAGGGAAGGCACTGAGGTGAATGGTTGGGTGGCAATCTCGTATATAAAAATTGACTTTACTCCGGCTTGAGTTAAAAAATAATAACTAGCTCCTAATAAAATTTAAAAATATCCTGTAAGATATGGAAAAAATACCATAAAATATAATACACTCCATAATATCAAAATCACATGTTCTATAACAAGTACCCCACCGAAACTGCTATATAATGCAACCAAATGCATTATTCAGCTTAAAAATAAGTCTAGGATCAAATACATAAAAAATTACTGCATATTGTCATATACATTGATAACTCATTTCTCATCATTACCATCATATACTCGAGTACATTGGACCCTCATCGCTCATAACATACAATAGACCTTAGCTTAGCACACGTGTCATGAAACTGACTCAACTCGAACCGACGGCTGAACTGACTGGTTTTACTAATGTAAAACTTTGACTCAAGTCATGGGTTTTATAACTAGTATCTGACATAAAGACACACACACATATATATATATATATAGGAACACTGTCAGTAATCAAACAAGTTTGATTACCATCTCGAAAATAGCTATTGATAAAATAATACTGGCAGATGGGTATATTAATAATTACGAAAAATCATAAAACTTTCAAACACATCACAAGGCATTAACCTTAGGTTGACACAACCGAATATCTTAGATCAAATCAAAGGCTTCATATTTACATACATACTTTTATGCCCTCACATCCTCCACATATACCCCACCATGGTACTCAGGTGGCTCGAAAAAATAATATTGACATGATTTTGGGAAGCAGGGTACATTTTTAGTATCTGACTTATATTGCACTACTTTAGGGTGTAAAGGAGTATTAGTCTAATTCATACATACCTGTACCACTCACTCTCATGTTCAAAGAAACCATAAAACTTGTATAATTATATAGTAGGAAACTGTAGAAAAATTCGGTTAAATAGCCCAGCATCAAAGGGATAAGATAAAATATTGCTGATGCCATCCTACGTCTCAAACTTAGTAAAAATCTCACTCACAGAACTAAACAGAGATGAAGCAGATGATTCCTACTAACCTAAATGAGTTGAGCTCCTTGTCCTAATTCGGTGAACTCACTCTGCGTATTCTAACAAGCATAAGAAACACAAATCACGATCAGATCGCATTTGCACGTAAAACAAGGTCCTCCACTCATACATGACTCAAAAAACTTAATTAACTTAATCATTTTGCTTAGTGGTGTAAAGACAGCGGAAAAAAAATAATTAAAATTTTTTTAATATATTCGACTCGGGCAAGGAAGGATCGAATGTTAGAGAATTAATATTAATTATATTATATTCTCTACCCGGTTAAGTCTACTCAGTTAAATATTTTATTCTTTACCCGGTTAAAGGAATAAAATACAGGTGTTGGTGTGTTTTCACATACCCTAGCCATTTTAGTGAAGGGACGTCATTTATTATTTTATAAATTGTGAGGGGGGAGTCATTACATTCTCATCTTCTTCTCTTCTTCCTTACCGGAGCCGGCATCTTCCTTGCTTGGGTAACCTTCCTATCTCCCTAATCTTAGTTGTGATGCATTTCTTAATCACCATGCTAAATTCTGTTGCTTCATCAATTCATGATCATCATGTAAAGTTATGCTACTTCCTCCATTCATGGGCGTCATGTAAACTTGCTGCAGTTTCACCAATTCATAATCATTTTGCTGTGCTATTGCTTCATCAACGTCCTATGCTATGTAATTAGTTGGGTTAGGATAAGGGAATTGCAGTCTCTAGCATCTTAGGAGTCGAGGATGGCGGTTTGGAGGAGGGTGGACAACGCTGTGGGTGTTTTTAGGCATCCATACCAATCCGTTGGCCAAGATTCATGCCATGCATGCTCACAACACTTGGCTGGCAAGTTGGGTTGTCGTGTGGGGATAAGGGAAGAGTTCCTGGTGGTGGTGCTGCTGGTGGGACGGAGGTCGCCTTGCATCCCTGGCACTGCTGCTAGCCAGAAGTTGCGCGCCATGGTGCAGGACATCTTCGCCTTGGGAAGCTGATGTAAAGCATGGACATTAGGCTTCCAATTGGTTGTTGGAGAAGGTTGAAGTTGAGGGAGGACGTGATTTTGGGATTGGGTGCCAAGAAAAGGGGTGGAGAAGAAGGGTGTGGTCTGGTTTTGGTGCAGAGAAGAATGCCGATGGGAAGAAGAAGAAGAAGAAGAAGCTCACAGTGGCAAATCTTTAAATACAGGTTGACTCGATACCGACTCGAATTAAAAATAATACGAACACGTAATAAATCTTTAAAAATAATTATTTTAATGGGTTATGGGATAAAGTTACTAAATTAATTAATGATTGGATGAAATCAACATGGACATAAGTAATAAAAAAGTACGGTAATGATAAATGGTCAATAATTAATCGACGAGTCCGATCCCCCATGTCCAATTTATTGGCTGATGGATCAGTCCATCAAGTCCATTACCAGCTAGCGAGTCCAATCCGCCATGTCTGTTATCGGCTGGTGAGTCCAATCCACCATATCCATTAGTTGGCTAATGGGTCAGTCCACCATGTCCATCTATTGGTTGATGGGTCAGTCCACCATGTCCGTAATTAGCTGGCGAGTCTAATCCGCCATGTCCAATTTATTAAATTATGGCAGTCAGGTCCATTCTGATATGTCCCTTATTTGAGTATGAAGGGCATAGCCCGTGTCAGATAGAGCCAATTCCTTAACCCCGGTTGCACTCGGTGCATGGTGGTCGAATTTGGGCTCAGGCTGACCAGGTTGTCCACAAGGGAAAATACATAATTTTAAATAATTATATGGACATAGATATTTTGAACTTACATTTACGACCAATGATCCTAATCTGAACGTGGACGTAAAATTATACATAAGTATAATTTTATTCGAATAGAAATACATGCAACAAAATGACTAATATATATATCACTATAAAATTTCAACAATATTAAATATTAAACTATTCATGTGATATAATCATTTAAATCCTACTTTACATTAATAATCTAGATCATAATTAATACTTAACAAATAATAAAATAATTATCAACTTATAAAACAATATTTAATTACTATTATTAGTATATTTTCCCTTGAAATGATAATTAGTTAACCACATTCTTGATAATTTAGTTTACGGTTTTAAATCTTTAATCGCTATCCTTATTCATAGCAATTTAGTTAAATAAGTTGTATGATTAAATTATTTAAAATATTTTGCATTATTTTAATTTAAAAATATTATTAATATAATTATTTTAAATTATTTGACTCAATAAAATTGTGAACTTTATTTATTTTCATTATGCTATTTAGGTTCGACACTAGTGATTGCTACCTGACTATAGTTTAATAACCCATTTTCTATATTACTGACTCATTATAAAAATAATCACTTTATTTACCTAATATTAAATTTAATATGGTAAAGGTAAAATCTTATTTTATTAATAACTTATCACTGTCCGATTTAATTTAATCGTTTGTTGTGTGACGATTAATTATCGACCGTTTATCATTACAGTATTTTTATTAGTTATGTCCACGTCGATTTCATCTAATAATTAGTTAGTTTATTATCTTTAACCCATAACCCATTAGAATAATTATTTTTTAAAGATTTATTATGAGTTTGTATTATTTTTAACTCGAGTTGGTATCGAGTCATCCAGTATTTACAGATTTGCCACCATGAGCTTCTTCTTCTTCCCGTTGGCACAACTCAGATCACACCCTTCTTCTTCTTCCCTATGCAACTTAATTGAAAAACCATCTAAACATCCTAATCAAGCATCAACAACGAATTAAAACAGCCAAATATGAAGCCTAACATCCACGTTTACAGCAGCTATCCAAGGCGACCAACCTGCACCGAAAACCAGTCTTGGTGTCTTCTTCTTCAACCCGAAACCAGATCACTTCCTTCCCTAACTGCTTCCCATCCCTAGCAATCCAATTGGAAGCCTAAAGCTATCCACGTCCTACTCTGTTATGCACTACGTCCTACTCAGCAACTATCCACGTCCTACTCTGTTATGCACCAAGGCGCGACTCCTAGCCAGCAGCACCGCCGGGACAGCAAATTGAACTCCTTCCGGCCAGCAGAACCACCGGAAGCTCTTCCCTTCTCCCTGCACGACAACCCAACGTCAAGGCCAAGTGCTGTGAGTATGCACGGCATGAATCTTGGCCGACGGACCGGTATGGATGCCTGAAACCACCCATAGTGTTGTCCACCCTCCAAACCCCATCCTAGACTCCTAAGATGCTAGAGACTGCAATTCCCTTATCCTAAGCCAACTGATTACATACCATAGCACGTTGATGAAGCAACAGCACAACAAAATGATCGTGAATTTGTGAAACAACAGCAAGTTTACATGACGCCCATGAATGGAGGAAGTAGCAGAACTTTACGTGATGATCATGAATTGACGAAGCAACAGAATTTAGCATGGTGATTAAGAAATGCATGAAAACTAGTATTATGGAGATAGGAAGGTTACCCAAGCAAGGAAGATGCCAACTCCGGTAAGGAAGAAGAGAAGAAGATGAGAATGTAATAACGCCCCCTCACAATTTATAAAATAAAAAATGACGTCCCTTCACCAAAAATGGCTAGGGTATGTGAAAACACACCAACACCTGTATTTTATTCCTTTAACCGGGTAACGGGTAAAGAATTAAATATTTAACCGGGTAGACTTAACCGGGTAGAGAATATAATATAAGTAATATTAATTCTCAAACGTTCGATCCCTCCCTGCCCGAGTCGAATATATTAAAAAAGTTTTTCCACGGTTTTTACAATCTCCCCAACTTGGAAATATTTCGTCCCCAAAATATCATAACAAGCAACAGAACAATTATGATTAACTTTATTTATTTTTCATCGCGATTAGTTCATGCTATTACAATATAAAGCTCCTATGCCACAAACAGGCTAGGGTATTTCCTTGCCATTTCTTGTTCAGTCTCCCATGTAGCTTCCTCTGACCCTTGATTTTTCCACAATACTTTTACAAAAGGAATTTCCTTGTTCTTGAGTGTCTTTATTTCTCTTGCAAGGATGCGGATCGGCTTTTCCTCGTAGGTTAAATTTGATTGTAGCTCTAAGTTTCCAAAATTTGTAATGATATGATCCTCATCCTGTACATATTTCTTTACCATTGGCACATGGAAAACATTATCTACTCCAACTAGGCTTTGTGGCAATGCTAATCTATATACACAATTCTCAACTCGATCCAGGATTGGAAATAGTCATATGAATCTTGGCTTCAACTTCCCTGATATTTTAAATTTGATCACCCCCTTCGTAGGAGATGTCTTCAAGTACACAAACTCCCCAACTTGGAACTCTAGGTCCTTCCTTTGAGTATCAGCATAACTCTTTTGTCGATCCTGAGTTGCCTTAAGTCTTTGCTGAATGAGTTTCACCTTTTCAGTTGCTTCCCTCACCATCTCTGGCCCGACTATAACTGCTTCGGTAGATTCCAGCCAGCACGATGGAGATCTACAAGGCCTACCATATAGGGCTTCAAATGGTGTCATCCCTATATTGGCTTGGTAAGGCTAAGTGTTTCTCCCGATCACCTCCCCAGTCAAGAATGCAAGCTCTTAACAAATCTTCCAAGTTTGAATAGTCCTCCAGGTAGTTGATGTTGGGCTTTGATCTGTTGGCAAATCTGACACTTAGAGACAAAATTGACGACATCCCTCTTCATCCCAATCCACCAATAGGTTCACTTTAAATCCTGATACATTTTAGTAACTCCAGGGTGTATCGAGAACTTTGAGCGATGAGCCTCCTCTAAGATATTCCACCCAGTGCATTATCCTTGGGTACACGCAACTTTCCTCTAAATCTGATCACACTATTTGAATCAACTACAATGTCAGGAACCTTGTCTAACATTTTATTCAGCTCCTCATCACCCATTTGTGCTAGCTTAACATGATCAACTAAATCATTGGAAACAACCAAATTTGCCAGTAAACCTGTTAGTTGCTCCACCGAGTTGATAGCTACCACTTCTACTGACTTGGCCCAAAATCTAGCTAGCTGCCAACTTTTGTCTACTTTGCCCTTCCGACTCAATGCGTCGGCTAATACATTCGCTTTCCCTAGATGGTATAAGATTTGGAAGTCATAGTCCTTCAAATATTCTATCCACCGCCTCTGTCAAAGGTTAAGGTCATTCTAGTGAAAATATACTTCAAACTCTGATGGTCAGTAAAGACTTCAAACTGGGCTCCATACAAGTAGTGTCTCCAAATCTTCAGGGCAAAAACCACTGCTGCCAGTTCTAAGTCATGGGTTGCATAATTTTGCTCATAAATTTTCAATTGACGAGAGGCATAGGCCACCACCTTACCTTCTTGCATAAGGACACATCCTAAACCCAATAGAGGCGCATCACTGAAGACTATGAATCCTTCATTACTATTTAGCAGGGTCAAAGACTAGTGCAATTGTTAAACTCTTCTTTAGAGATTGGAAACTTTCCTCACACTTACTACTCCATTCAAACTTGATCCCCTTCCTTATGAGTTTGGTCACAACGATGATACTAAGGAGAAGTCTTTAATGAATTTCCTAAAGTAACCCGCTAAACCAAGGAAGCTTCTGATATCAGTGACGGACTTAGGTTGGGGCCAATCAATGACTGCTTTCACTTTTGATGGATCAACTGTAATTCCAGCCTTTGAGACAATATGACCAAGGAAATTTACCTCCCTCAACAAGAAGTCACGCTTTGAGAGCTTGGTGAATAGTTGATGTTCTCTCAGAACTTGAAGTGTAATAGACAGGTGATACACATGCTCTTCTTCATTATTTGAATAGACCAGAATGTCGCCACGAACACGATAATAAACTTGTCTAGTTATGCATGGAATACTGTGTTCATGAGTGACATAAAGGCCGCTGGTGCATTTGTTAGACCAAAAGGCATAACCAGAAAGTCATAATGTCCATACCGAGTTCGGAAAGCCATCTTCTGTATGTCTAACACCTTTACTCACAACTGGTAATAACCAAACCGCAAGTCTATCTTAGAAAATATTCCAGTTGTTTTTAGCTAATCAAACAAGTCATCAATCCTCGATAAGGGGTACCGATTCTTGACTCTCACTTGATTGATTTTTCGATAGTCAATACATAGCAGAAGTGATCCATCATTCTTCTTCACAAAAAGAACAGAGGCTCCCTAGGGTGAAGTACTTGGTCTGATGAAGCCTACTCTGCAACAACTCGAGTTTGCAACAACCCATAACCCATTAGAATAATTATTTTTTAAAGATTTATTACGAGTTTGTATTATTTTTAACTCGAGTCGGTATCGAGTCAACCAGTATTTACAGATTTGACACTGTGAGCTTCTTCTTCTTCCCGTTGGCCCTTCTCTTCTTCCAGCTTCATCCTTGGCACAACTCAGATCACACCCTTCTTCTTCTTCCCTATGCAACCAAATTGAACAACCATCTAAACATCCTAATCAAGCATCAACAATGAATTAAAACAGCCAAAGATGAAGCCTAACGTCCACGTTTACAGCATCTATCCAAGGCAACCTTCCTGCACCCAAAAACTAGTCTTGGCGTCTTCTTCTTCAACCCAAAACAAGATTACTTCCTTCCCTAACTGCTTCCCTTCCCTTTTCCATGCACGATAACCCAACGTCAAGGCCAAGTGCATTGAGCATGCACCGCGTGAATCTTGGCCGACAGACGGGTATGGATGCCTGAAAACATCCACAGTGTTGTCCACCCTCCAAACCCCATCCTAGACTCCTAAGATGCTAGAGACTGCAATTCCCTTATCCTAAGCCAACTGATTACATACCATAGCACGTTGATGAAGCAACAACACAACAAAATGATCGTGAATTTGTGAAACAACAGCAAGTTTACATGACGCCCATGAATGGAGGAAGTAGGAGAACTTTACGTGATGATCATGAATTGACGAAGCAACAGAATTTAGCATGGTGATTAAGAAATGCATGAAAACTAGTATTATGGAGATAGGAAGGTTACCCAAGCAAGGAAGATGCCAGCTCCGGTAAGGAAGAGGAGAAGAAGATGAGAATGTAATAACGCCCCCTCACAATTTATAAAATAAAAAATGACGTCCCTTCACCAAAAATGGCTAGGGTATGTGAAAACACACCAACACCTGTATTTTATTCCTTTAACCGGGTAACGGGTAAAGAATTAAATATTTAACCGGGTAGACTTAACCGGGTAGAGAGTATAATTAATTAATTTTAATTATCTAACGTTCGATCCTTCCCTGCCTGAGTCGAATATATTAAAATTTTTTTTCCACTGTCTTTACAAATAGTCTAACATTTCGGATTGTTTTTGGACAATTTATACAGAACATGTTATGCACATAATGCTCATTAGACTTGGACATGATCTAGGTTTAGATTTTGAACTCTTGGACGTGGAGACAGCTTGGAAAGTCTTAGAAAGCTTCTTGATAAATGGTGCAAAAAGCTATGGACATGTGTGGCCATATAAGAAGCTTGGTAGAACATGGAAGAGTCCCCTAATATCTAAATTTTCAAAATGTTTGAAGTATTGGAAGTGGGAGTTTAGTTGGAAACAAGGTTCAAGTGCTACAATTGGGTATAAGCTTCAAATAAGCTTTGTGTGAACCTTAGGATTTTCTCAAGAGGATGGGCAATACTTTTTCTTTTGTATATCTCTTTTATTGTAAAGATCGTGTTTGATTTTGTGAGGAGTTGTTCTGAATAAGATTAGGACTGATCATGTGGTGGGTGCTTGCACTAGGGGCAATTACAAACTTCGGGTATGAAGTGGGATTGAGTGCTGTTATAATTATTAGTGTAAAATTTTGGTTTGTGAAGTCGAGCTAAAGGTCAAGAGATTAAGGACAAGGGTGCCTTGTGAAGGACAAGTGGTATAACACTTAGGTTATAACACTCATTCGGTTTTGCAGAGTGAAGCATAGAAGCCCTACTAAATCGTAGGATACGAGGAAGTAGAAATGAAGACGTGCCAGTTGGGAACCTCTTTAAAATCTTCATATTTGATTTCTAATCTTCATTTATCTTGTACTTCAATTGATTTCTGATCATGTACAAATTGTTGTAACTTGTTTGGTTGAACTTGTTTATCAAACACTTATTATTGTAAAGAGCGTGAAAAAAAAATTTTATGCCGACGCGGTCTGGGAAGGACTGAACGCGGTCCGGGATGGACCGAATGTGTTATATTCTTTACCCGGTTAATTCAACTTGGTTAATTATTTACCCATTTTATTATTTACCTGGTTACCCGGTTAAGTGAAATACGGGTGTTTTCACATACCCTAGCCATCATTTCATTTTATGTTATGAAGGACTTCCTCCACCCTAGCCTTCATTCACATTTTCTTCTCCTCTTCCTTACGTGCATGTCTTCTTCCTTGCTTAGGTATTTTTCCTATCTCCCTTTTTCTAAATTTTCTTGCATGCATATTTTAATTTGATAATAAGCTTTATAATCGTGAGGATCAAAGTAAAAAATCAACAAGAAAGAAACTAACATTTGCCGACGAGTTCCCTTTTTGGCAAGATGGGCAAGCACAGGCAAGCCTCGCCGGGAATCAGTGGCGACGGCCGTTCTGACGTCTGGAGATGATCCTACTCTCTTCGTCGATCAGTGTAGGGTCAATCTTGTAACGACCCAGCCTAAAGTGCAACGTAATGGGCTAAGTCATTTCTTTAAAATGGGTACCCCGGAAGTTAAAGACCTATAGTCCATTCCTACTTATAAAGAAGATTTTCTCCCAGTAGGTATTAGATGTGGGACTAAGTTGAGGGATCTCATAATCCACCCACCCTAGGAAATTTCGTTCCTGAAATGCCTATTCTTGTCCCGTTGCTAGCCCCAGCCCACGTCCTTTTTGGCCCGTGACCAGCAGCCTAGCCAACGTTTCTAGTCTTGGCCCGTTGCTAACCCCAGCCCACGACCTTTTCTGGCTCGTGACTGGTAGTCTAGCCAACGTCCCTAGTCCATCCCACCATCTAAACAAATCCTAGCCAACGGAACCAGGTCGGCTCTGATACCATTATTAACGACCCAGCCCAAAGTGCAACGTAATGGGCTAAGTCATTTCTTTAAAATGGGTACCCCGGAAGTTAAAGATCTATTGTCCATTCCCACTTATAAACAGGATCTTCTCCCAGTAGGTATTAGATGTGGGATTAAGTTGAGGGATCTCACAGATCTCACATGTGTGGATGCCGGTCGAGGGTGGTAAATGGCAAAAAATAGAGGACGGCGGCAAAAATAGAGGCGCGGCGGTGGGTGAAGAAGTCCTGCCTTCCTGGGTCGCTACGAGTTGCGAGCGAGCGCGCCGCTAGGCAGG
>JAURVB010013448.1:0-12235 GCA_033002965.1 Piper betle | reverse complement strand
TCTTAGCTGAAAGGCATGGCAATGGACACATTAAAGTCGCGAAAGACTGCTTGACTTTTCTAAGGATAATTATTAAGGCATGACTACTTCTCAAATTATTGCAAAACGACAACTCATACTTGATTGATTGGTAAAATTGCCTGACAGCTTCAAATTACAACAATTATACAGTAAACAATTACTTACTGTGTTCTCGTCTAGAAATAAAGGGAAAATAACCGTTAAAACTTCAAAAGACGATTATGAAATTTATTTCACAGATAATAATAAATTTATTTAATTACCAACAAATACAACGATTATGAAATTATTTATTTTTATTTTTTACCTTAATAATTGTGCTTGTTTTGGATTTCAACATAAAATTTGAACAATTAGCCAACACATTTGCTCCAATAATACGTATAATTAAACATTGTTTGCTATTTGAAAAAATAGACCGTATTTACTACCAAAAAAGATAAATTAGATGTTATTTCTCAAAAATTATATGTCCTATTTTCTTTTATCTTGATATAGCTGGCTTTGATGATAGGGATTTCTAAATTGGAAACAAGGGCTGTACCAGCACCAGGTGAAAGACTTGTATGATTGCCAATTAGCACAGAAAGAGCCAACCAACCATGTTTACTACCAATCAGATGTAATCGTCCAAAAGAAACCAACTGCAAGAAGGACAATCAGCCAGAGAATCAATCATCGCTATCACAATGGCAAGACCAAGCCCCCAAATGCTCTTCTGCCTTTCCATCATTACCAGTCGTAGAAACAAGACCACCTTCCAACTGCCTGAGGGCAGTCGAAGGTTTTTCCACTAAGAGTTGAGAAAATAAATACTTCAAAGATGATAAAATATTGACAGACTGAAGCAGCTCAGCACCACCATGGGTCCTTGCCAGAGTTAGAAAAATTTCAACACCACAATCACGGATATAAGAGGATTCTTATCTTGGAGCTTGGAGATGGCATTCTGTAAATTGAGATGTTTCTGTAGCACAGGCAACCAAGTACTTGAAATCAAAAAATCCTTTAGAATCACATCCATTGTAGAAATGGCGATGTTGCAATATTCAACAGCCTCGGTAAGGTAACATAGAGTGGGTAATATACCCAAAGATGCAAAAGAAATATCTGATAAGACATTTGCTCCAACCAATTCAGACTTCGTCTGTATATCTGACTTTAAACAGTAATCAAATGACGTCAGAAGTAGAGATAGCAAGAGTTTTATTGTCTCCTTGAGTTCTGGAGTGCAGGGCTTCACATCATCTAACACTCTGATAACACTACCCGAAGCTTTTATGACATCCACAAAAATAGGAACACACAGATGTTTACTGGGTTGTGAAGAATCACATCTAGATAAATAGCTTGCAAAAACCAGCAGCAGTTCTGCTTGAGCATTAAGATATTTCAGAACATGGTCCAACAAGTCAAGCGGAAGAATTAACAGTTCAGATGCAACTGGCAAGTTTTTCAAAAGAAGATTTATCCTTCATAACTTGACCTAGTGAATAAGGCCCCTTGCTTCTAAACAATTAGAACCTGAATGTACGGGTACAAAAGTTTCACAGATTGGAAATGTACTCTACAAAAAATAGGGGAAAGAAATACAAACTTCAATCTGATAGAAAACCTACCAAAGAAACAGATAAAACAGAATTAAGAGCTTTCAGTGCAGAATGCTTGGAGTCCATACAAAATAGCATGTTGTTAGCATTAGAGATGTGCATCAACATATTTCCCATGGCTTCTTTAGAAGTTTCCAATTTAGAATACTCCCAACATTTTAAATTGATTCTCCTTCTGATATACTTAGAATTAAATAGATATGAAGTGCCATCAGGAGGCAAGAATGCGATCCTACTTTTATGATCATTCTTCTTAAAAATATCCAAACAAAGCAAAAAGGTAGAGAGATCCTTGAAAGAACCAGGAGCTATCCCTCGACCTTCCAACTCTCCTTTTAAATGGTAATAGAGGTCGGTCAATACCAAAGCACTTTCCTTCCCTTTGCTGCAAGTTGGCACATGATCGAATAAACACACTATGATATTAGAAGAAAAAGGAAAAGAAAGTTCCAAATATTTGTATCCAATCCGGAGATCCTGACTAACTTATCAATTAATTTGCAATCACACAACATGGCAGTAGAGCTTAAAAAAATTAAATTCTATATTAAACAGAAACGATGCATTTTTAGAGTTAGTTACTCTTTTCTCAGACTCCCAAGCAAGAGAACTATAATCATCTAAAGCCCAATTTATATAGCACCGATGTTACCTGATGTTAAAAATGAGAACCTAATGCATTTTTAAACATTGAAAAGCAAAAAACATGGAAACGTATTGAAGTACTAAATAAAAGAACAAGAAAAGAGCAGATGTTGCCTGTAACATCATGGGAAAATGAAAACACTAGCACTTTATCTCCCTCCACCGTCAATTTCATTGCTTCTCCATGTACCAATTCACGTCAAGAGCGGTCCAAACTTCTGATTGTAATTTTCATCTAACTCAATGAGTTATCTTTTCCACTGCAGAGTTTTTCTATTATCCAATGTACTAATCCCAAATAGCGGTTGAAGGTTATTGCATACTAGGTATCTATCTAAGCATCTCATTTCAAAGATAAGAAGCACCCGTAGATCACAAAAATAAAAAACGGTAGATGCACAGAAAACTTGCTATTGAACTAAAAATATTTTCAATAACAATCAAACTTCTCTAAAAGGACTTAATTTGATTTAAATGAGCAATGATAGTTCTCACATTCTAAAGTTTGTTTTTTAATTTGAAGATGCTAATTTATAAAGAGGAATATAAGCATCCTAAATATTCGCTTACATCAATATAAAACCCAATCAAAGATTACTTCTAATAAGTGATGTAAAGGATGATAAATGATCCAAATAAAGTTATAATGATGGAATTTTGTAAATATATGACAGAAAATATAAAGATTTTACTTTCTTAAAGTCAAGACTAATTTGGGATTTGAGTTGGGCTCACTATCCTTTTAAAAAGCCCATTATTAATTAAAGCGTAATGCACGTACATCAATAACCACCCTCCCTTTCATACCAAAGCCTAAACATATATTTGTGATCTGTGGATAAAATTCAGAAAAAAAACCAAATAATAATAATAATCACCGGTGAATACAATTCCAACATATGTGATTTGATTGAATAGACATTTTGGATAATGTTGCTCCAGAATTACAATCTATTCTTCGCATCAATCAAAAGTTATTGTGCAGATTCATTCCAAATAAGTAGTAATGAAAATAAGAAACCCAAAATTGAATGACATCCGAAAATTCATACAGGCATTCAAGGGGCATTCAAGTTTTGAACTTCTCTGTGATTGATTTCGATGCGAGGGATGTGGGCGATCCTGGGCCAGAGGCCGCCTCCCACCTGGCAGCTCTCATGTAGCTCGGGGGAGCAATCCGCAGATTTCCAGTGTCTGCAAACTGGTCAGTTGCGTCAGCCCCTCGGGGAGAGTCCTCAGATTTTTGCAGCCAGCAATTCTCATGAGAGAATATGGAGGGTAGTAATCGAGAGGTGGATGAGGAAGCTCGATCCCAGACTGTGTTAGTCTGCTGGAGTCATATCTTCGCGATATCTCCAAATTGCTGGAGTGATGGGAGGGTACCGGTAGGGCAATCCGCAAGCAGCTTCCATCCTGACACTCCACTTAGTTCTAAGCTTTGGATGGATGGCGGGAGGAATTGCAAGGAACGCAACATGGGGCATTTCCTAATGCGAAGTGTTTGGAGGGCGGTGGTGAAGATGGGAGGCACCCCTTCCAACTTGGGGCATGGCCTCCAACCTCAACTCCCTTAGACGAGGCAATATGGTAGCATCTACGTTGGTGGCTTTATTCACCGGAACTACTGATGATGGTGACGGTGATGATGTTGACAAGGGCGCCCATTCCAGGGATCCCGCCAGGCAGCTTCCTGAGATGCCTGCAATAGCTAAGATTTAGCGTTTGCAAATGAGAAAGGGAAGTTATCGTTTTGGGCAATCTTCTGATTTCTGTATATGATAAGTCCAAGTAACGGAGCTCTTTCAGTTTTCCAATCGACTTGGGCAATACTTTTATTTGCGTTCTATATAAACTCAAATACCTGAGGTGAACTAACCTCTCAAGTCCACTTACCTTTATCATTCTAACCCGCTGCAAGCTCAATACTCGAACGCTTTGCAAATGCTTGATTACTCCACCCATTGAATTAGTAAATTTTCCATATTGTCCAAGTGAACAAATGAGAGTTCGTAAATTTTCAACACCCGTTAAGGCAATGTCCTTTTTCCAACGAAGCTCTTCCAAGATTGCACAATGTCGTGCATTACCAAGACTCATCAAGCTATTTTTTGGGTCTTTCATCTTCTTAATAGAGAACTCTGTCTTAGTCAACCATTGCGCAAGATCATGCACAAGATCGTGCATCTTACAACTTGTTATATTGCCATGTTTGTCTAATTCAGGCTCTTGGAATAATGACCTATCAAGCAACTCATCAAAATACTCCTCTGCTATGTACTCGACTTCTCCTTGCTCATCATTTGCAACTATATATCCTTGAGCCACCCACAATTTTGTTAAATCATCTTTCTTAAATATAAAATCCTTTTCAAACAGAGAGCAATAACAAAAGCAGTTCTTCAACTTTGAGGGCAACTCAATATAACTCAACATCAAAGCTGGTAAAATGCCTACATCTGATTCTGACACATCCCATATCTCACTGTTGAGTATGTTTTCTAGCTGCCCTCGTGTTGGTTGTTTACCTCTAGCTTTCTTCCGAAGGGCACTTGCTATTGTTTTTACGGCTAAAGGCAAACCACCGCACTTTTCTACAATTTGTTTTCCTACCTCTTCCAAGTCTTTATATCCTTGACCATCATTACTTTCTTCAAATACCAATTTTTTAAAAATGGACCAGCAATCATCGTTTGGTAAAACACCCAAATCCTGAATGTGCACGCTTCTCATTGCATGTGCAACTCCGTTATTTCTTGTGGTGACAACTATCCTGCTACCATTTGCCCCATGGTTTAAGATATTTTGTAGTGGTTCCCACTTCAACTCATCCTCGTTCCAAACATCATCTAATACAAGTAGATATCTTTTGTTGTCAATCAATTCCACCAATTTTCTTTGTATAAGTTCAACTTGATCTTCATCTTCTTTAGGAATCTTCCCACCACCATTTTTGACAATACTGATCATTACATCTTTGACAATGAAATTGTTTGATATGCACACCCATATACATTTTGAGAAGTGGTTTTTGATCATTTCAGAATTGAACACAACTTGGGCTAGTGTTGTTTTCCCGACTCCACCCATTCCAACTATTGCAATTACAGGGACCTCACCCTCTTTGCAAGCCAAATCCTCTTCTATAAGTTTTCTTCTCAACATTTCGCTGTCCCGATCTCGGCCAATAACGCTAGATTGTATCGACATGGGAAGAAGTTTGTCTACCTTCCAGTTCTCCCACAGGGTTTATCTCACGCAAATGATACCTATCCTTTTCGGATGCAATTTTTGCCAACTTCTCTTTTATTGTTTTTACTTTGTGCCCAAATTTGAAGTGCCTAAATGGATGCAGCATACAAGAGAAAGGGGATGAGGAATTCCTTACAGCTTGATCCCAGGCCTCGACCATGTCTTCAATCTCATAAGCCACGTACTTGAGCTTCTGCAGCCAGATCCTCACAGCTCCATCTTTAATCTGCTTCATCTCAGCATCTTGAAGCACAGCTCGTATTGTTCTAAGCTCACTCGAAAGATCTTCTAGCTCTGTATGGACTCCGATCAATAGCATAGCTTCATCTCTCGCCATCTTGAGGAGATTTTCGGCAGCGACGGAAACAAGAGCGTCCACCATGATGTACTGAGTGTGGAGAAGGGGTACAGACAGAAATATGCTTAGATAGGTGAATTGGGTCTTAATTCACCTATCTATTATTCACTACAACAAAATATTTTGACCACTCAATATATCATCATGTTATCACTTGTGGTAAATATCACACCACATAATCACATATTTCATTTCATTTCAACAATCTCATCATGACATGTTCTTAAATATTACATCTAAAAATATTTTATAGTCAAACCAATGTGCACACATAACGCCACTATTCCTCCATCTTGGTGGGCATAAAAGACTCTTGCTCTTTACCTACACATATATAAAAACACGTCATTAACGAGTATTACTAGTCCAAAAATAACTATACAATCTGATAAATATGAGCTGACTATTATTTTTCAAAAACATATATAACTTTTGTTGAACTCTCTGAAGAACATCTACTGGGGAGCCATCGGGCCGCGGACCCAATGGCATCATGAGTTGACTGGTCTGGCGATGCTTCTCTCAGCATTTTCTTATATTTCTTTTTCACCCTTAGGACTACCCGTATATCCTAAACCCTCTTCTATCCTCTATATAGCTCCTGGCCCTGAGCATGAAGGCCAAGTACCTTCAGTAGCCTTTGAACCACATGTCTAGACATGCACTACATAGTAGTACCCGTGAACCTCCACGCTTTTTCGAGTGTGAGGCAATTCAAAGCGGAGAGTTGTTAGGATCCCTCAGGAATGGAATACCCTTCTAACTAATCTAGAGCCTGCTGTGACTGACACGTGCACCCACTCATGGCACGTGCAAGTTGGTTTACTAAAAACTCGATAAATTTATACATAAGCCTAGAAGGGATTTAGTATTATATACCCGAAGGCAACTTGCGGTGGATCTTAATTTTGAAATCAAACTCAAATGATCTCATCCTCGAGGGTTATTAATCCAAAAAATTATTCAACTAAATTATCCGAGTTAAACAAAATCTGATAAAACACCACTTAACCCATCCTCTCAACAATAAATCAAATCACAACTGAAAAAGTGATGGAAGGGGCAAATCCTAACGGACCTGGTATAGCTCAAGCAAGGTGTGACTAGGTGGCGAGCTCTACTCCGAACCTACATAATCAAGTTAAATGTTAGCATCTCTCTTAAATATTAGATGCATATATGCGATGAATAAACAACAAGTGCCGATAACACTACAACAAAATCATACATATCATGACATTACAAAGTTGACCATACACTTAAAATACCAAATCATAGATATAGCATGTTCCTCGATCATTTCATTTTACATCTAATTCACATTTGCATCACTTAGTCTATTAGTAACACGACATCTAAAATTTCTCTATTAGTGACATGTTATCTAACACATTTTAGGTAATATGTATATAAAATTTTACATGGAGTTATAGAGTTGAACCCCTTAGACAAATTTTCAAAGTTAGAATTGAGTCAAAAATTCTAAAAAAAATCTCGCTTACTATGTGAGATTGGACATTTAATTACATAGCCAAATGAATTCCATTTGATTTGAAACTTTAGTCTGTTATTTATCACTTCTCCAGTTAGCAAATATATAAATTTTTACATGAAAATATGAGGTATAAACTATTTATCAAATTTTAGAAGTTGAAATTCAAATCTGAAATATGAAAATTCCGAATTAATATGTTAGAGTTGAGGATTTTTTTATGGGCTATAAAAAGAAGTTCCAAATGCTCTGCAATTTTATTTACACTATCCCAACATGTTATTATTCATTTCTGAAAGTTTCAGAGAAAATCTCAGAGCCTAAGGTTGTCTAATAATTTCCCAAAGTTCCTCCTAAAGATGAAATCTGCAGAAAACAGCAGGACTCCAATAAAAAAATTCTAGAAATACCCTCAAACCAATGTCCAAAAATTATGAAATTTTAAACACATGTTCCTAACATCTGGCTTAAAGTTTCTAGAGATTTTTAGACCTAAATACCAAGCTTAAAATTAGTATTTTGGGTCGTCACATGAAGAACAGTCTTGAAACAGACTTGGACAACCCCTTTCTTCAATTTTTTCCCTTCTCAAGCCAATCTCAGCTTCCACATGGCCAAAATAAAACTTCTAATTTTTCCTCCCACAAGATTGGAAACAACCCAAAGTAAACATCATAATTCCCAAGATTATTACAATCAAACGTCAATAAATAACTCATATGGTTCCGTTGCAAGGCTTCACCTTTAACAAACCCTTTCATCAAAATTCTTCAAATAAAAATCACCAAGAACATGGGCAAAATACAAAGATGATGAGATAAAATGTTATGAGTATGATAACTTAGGGCATGGGAGGACGATGAACACCTACAACAACCCCAAGGGGAAGGCGACGGCGGCGGCCGCCGAGAAAAGGCAGCGGCTGCGGCTGCCGGCCAGCAAGAGTAGAGGAGCATGGAGGGTCGTGAGGGCTGGCCGGGAATGGAAGAGAGTGGGGAAGAGTAGAAGGGCGTCGCTGCCGGTGGCTGCTGGTCGCCGGCAGTGACCAAAAGGAAGATGGTGGCGAGCAGGGAAGAAAGGGTAAAGAGGAAAGGGAAGGGGAAGAAGAGGGAAAGGGGAGGAAGGGGATGAGGGAGGAAAGGGCTGATCACCGGTGAAGGTGGCCGGTGTTGGGGGCTTCCAAACCAGACTTGTAATAAGTTTTATGGGCCGCTCTTAATCTAAAAGCTAGCTTAAAGAATAAGGGCTTTCCTGTTAGCCCATATACAAGTCACCGAGTCGCTTCTCATACATGTATGTGCGATAAATCCAAGAATTCTTCCCCTCACGCATCATGTTACCCGAATCATTTCCCTACCACTATCTACAAAGCTCACGTGTTATAGGTGAAGTTCAGAAGACTCTAATTTGGGCTAGCCCGCCCGAATCATCTCCCCGTCACCACATGGTGAGGTTCCAGGAGATTCCAATTCGGGCTGGCCTGAGGCAACACTAAGCCAACCTGGCTCTGATACCACTTGTTGGGATTAACCATTTCAACATATAAGGATGAGAAGTACCAAGCAAATAGAGAGAGAAGACAAGATAATTTTACATGAAAAACCCCAAATTTGGGGAAAAACCACTGGGAAATGGCCAGATCAAATTCACTATATCACAATTTTGATACAGAATAGATCCACAGGAGAACAAACTCCTCAATACCAATTGACTGTATTTTCTACAAAATTGGTATAAAGTCGTAGAAGATAATAAAGGAAAAATATTACAGATTAAAAACTTTGTGAAGTTACTATTGACGATTGCAAGTCAATCTCAACAAAACATTCACCTTTCTTCAATCGACACAATTTTCTTTCTCCCTTTGCAGCAGCAGTTTTTCTCCAAAACCCAAAAACCAAAATACCAAAGAAGAAAAGTGTCGTACATTGCTTTTATTCCTTTCAACTAATCAAATCTGGAAAATCTTGGTTTTTACCCAAAAACAGGGTTGTAAGTTCATGTATTTATGAAAGAGGGACAACCCAACAAACCTCCCCTTCCCGATTCCATGAAATACCTCTAGCCAGCATGAGAAGCTCCATCCATTCCTGCTCCATTCCTGCAATAAACATGTTTCTCCTTTGACACAACTTTAGTCATCATGTCTGAAACATCCCTATAAGTATGAATTTTTGTTACCTCAAGAGATTTACTTTCCAACACATCTCTTATCTAGTGATATCTTACATCAATGTGCTTGCTCTTTGAATGAAAACTTGAATTTTTACTCAGGTGAATTGCACTCTGGCTATCACAGTATATAATATATCTCTCCTGTTTAATGTCAATTTCATTTAAAAATCTCTTAGTCTATAGCATCTCCTTGCAAGCCTCTGTAGCAGCAATAAATTTTACTTCAGGTGTAGATAATGCAACACACTTTTGCAACTTAGACTGCCAAGACACAGCCCCATTAGCAAAATTAACAATAAACCCAAATGTTGACCTTCTTGTTTCCAAGTTATCTGCCATGTCTGCATCGGTGTAGCCAACTAATAAAGGTTTATCACTTCCAAAACACAAACATATTTTGGATGTACCTCTCAAGTACCTCATTATCCATTTAACTGTTTGCCAATGTTCTTTGCTCAGATTTGCTAAATATCTACTAACTATTCCAACTGCATATGCTATATCAAGACTTGTACAAACCATAGCATACATCAAACTACCAATTGCAGAAGCATAAGGAACATTTCTCATTTCCTTCATTTCTGTTTCACTTAAGTCACTTTTCTTCAACTCAAGTGGAACTCCAATCGGCTTTGCATCTTTCATGTTGAATTTTTCAAGTACCTTTTCAATGTACTTTTGCTGTGATACCCAAAGCTTTCTAGCTCCCCTGTCACGCCGAATGGACATTCCCAAGATTTGCTTTGCCGGTCCCAAATCCTTCATTGCAAAGGATTTGTTCAAGTTCTTCTTTAAACTTGCAATATTGGCTCCATCATGTCCTACAATCAACATGTCATCCACATAAAGCAACAGAATAACAAAGTCACCATCATCAAACCTCTTGATCAACACACAGTGATCAGAAACAGATTTCTTGTACCCATTCTTTTCCATAAAAGAATCAAACTTTTTATACCACTGTCTAGGAACTTGCTTCAAACCATACAAACTCTTTTTCGGTCTGCACACCATCTGTTCCTTTCCTCTGACTTTATTGCTCCATGTATATGGTCTTCTCAAGATCACCATGAAGAAAGGCCGTCTTCACATCTAACTGTTCAACTTCCAAATCCAAACTTACAGCCAAAGCCAGAATAATTCTAATAGAAGACATTTTAACAATAGGAGAAAAAATTTCATCGAAATCAATACCTTTCTTTTGTCCGAAGCCCTTCACCACCAACCTTGCCTTGTACCTTGATTGTGTGTTATTTTCTTCATATTTGATCCCGTAGACCCATTTATTCCTCAATATTCTCTTCCCCTTAGGAAGATCCACCAACTCATAGGTGTTATTATCATGCAAAGATTACACCTCATCTTGCATTTCCTTCAACCACTTCTCCTTTTCTACATGAGCTTTGACTCATTGAAATTTTCTGGTTATCCACATTCAATAATTGTCACATATTCTGATGATGGATATCTTGTTGATGGAACTGGTTCACGAGCTGATCTCCTCACATTAGTTGGCTACCCCTTGATCAAAATCTCCATATTCCTGTTCAACATCATTAACAAACTCATTAGAAATATCATTAGACACCACACACTCACCCTCATCATCACTCGGTGGGGAAATAATTGTGTCATCATGAGCCGCCTCTTCACTTCTAGTTGAGGTTGAAAGATCTTTTATCTTTTCCAACCTTTCCTGAGATTTAGTTTGAGGAACTTCTTCCTTGCCAAAGTCCTCAACTGTTTGATCCTCCTAAAAACTACATCTTTGCTTTGAATCAGTTTTCTATTCTTAGGATCCCAAAGTTTGTATCCAAACTTATCATCACCATATCACAGAAAAAAACATTCCACGGCTCTAGAGTCAAGCTTAGCCCTTTGCTCCTTAGGCACATGTGCAAAGGCTTTACAACGAAAGACTCTCAAATGAGAATAACTGACCTTTTTGTCACTCCAAACCCTTTCAGGTATGTCACTGTCCAGAGCATGTGTGGGAGATCTGTTGATTAAATAACAAGCTATACTCATGGCTTCACCCCAGAAGCTTTTAGGCAACTTAGCTGAAGACAACATACTCCTAACCCTTTCAAAGATGGTCTTGTTCATTCTTTCAGTCACTCCATTATGTTGAGGAGTATAAGAAACCGGTCTTCTCATGCCTAATCCCATTCTTGCTACAATATTCATCAAACTTAAGAGAACAATATTCACCACCATTATCACTTCTAAGACATTTCAAGAGCTTACCGATTTCTCTTTCAACCAATACATGAAAATTCATAAATATGCCAAAGCATCACTTTTATTTTTCATGCCATAGCTCACAACTTCCTAGAAGTGTCATCAATAAAAGTGACAAAATAAATAGAACCGCCAAGAGATTTTACCTCCATAGGCCCACACACATTAGAGCAGTACCAACTTAAGAATTTCTGACTTCCTTGTACTTGTGCTTGCAAAGGACGTCCTACGTTGTTTCCCGACCAAATAATGGTCATTAGGACTAATTGTGATGTCCTTGACCTTGAAAAGGAAATTTAACTTCTTCAAAGTCTCTAGTCCCTTCTCACTCATGTGTCCTAATCGATGGTGCCACAAATCAGCAGTGGAACCAAATGAGGATATATTAACCTCCCCTCAAACTAGACTCGTCTCAGTTTTGTATAAACTGCAACACTTCTTCCC
>JAURVB010013447.1:0-97017 GCA_033002965.1 Piper betle | reverse complement strand
AATGGATGTCAGTGGTGAGAGGGAATTAAACAATAGTGAACCCTACTGGTCATGTAAAGGTTATTGTATGTGAAGTATGTTGCACTAATCCCTATCGTTGATAGAGCCTTCAAACCATCAATGATATTAAGTATTATTTGATTCAGTTATTGATGTATAATAATATTTAGTATTTTTTCCATTGTGTTCTCAACGCAGAGAGAGGAGAGTCCAAGCAAGAGTGGATGTCAGTGTGGGAAGGTTCTAAAATAATAGTGGGACCCTATCGGCCATGTAGAGGTGTTGCACATGAGGCGCATGAGGTATGTACAAATCCCTAACATTGATGGATAGTCCTCAAACCTATCATGCGCGACACTATAGCCTTTTAACTCCTGTCATTGATGTGTAATGCTATTGTTGTATTGGATATTGTGTTCTATGATTTCCAACTTCGGCATAGCTCCGACGACCGCTTCATCAGTCCTCCTTTGAAGTACTAGAAAGAGAAAAGAAGAGGGGCCCAATGTTGCAGAACCCCTTCACTTAGCAATCAAGATCTGGCATAGTGGAATTGTCATCCCAGGAGCCATCGGATTCTTAACAAAGGGCTGGATGAGAGGGTAATTTATTACATGCATCCAAGCAAACTTGCAAGTGAAGATCGAGACACAATCTTAGATTTTGTGTCAAGCAATGAAGTTGAGTTAGCCATTATAGGTGTGACGAGGGAAGAGGTTTTTCAAGTTCGTTGAAAAACAAATCTATTCTAAATGTTAATACACCCCTTCCCCTTTCTACACATACTTTAACATATTCATCATGTTATTAATGCACGACTCTATTTCTTCAATATAGACTGTCTTTTCATACCTCAAGCTCATTAGAGAGTAGGAAGAAGATAATGTTTTAGGGGAGAAATTTGTTGCTAGAACTATTCATTTGAAATACATCCACAACTAGTTCCCACATAAGTTTGTGTCCTGTATAAAAAGTCACTAATGACTATTGTGATTGCAATTAGTGGCTGTTTTCTTTATGTATGTCCTGTACAAAATGACTGCATTCATTGATGTTATTTTCACATCTCATTAATGTAAAAAGTTGTATATGAGAGCACGAACAAAAAGAACTTGAAAAAACAATTAAAGAAAATAACAAATTTTGTGATGCATTCTCTTATTTCTCAATCTCTAGGATAATCATTACTTTATAGTTACCTTCAACTTAATGAATTACAAAATCATGTATTATAATTTCATAGGCTCAACATCTAGTAATAGTAGAAAGCATGTGTACATAGTGGTATGTTTCGATCGCACGTTCGTTATTAACTCATTTGCTTGTGCAATTATTGCTTTGTAATGTGAATTAAATTATTGCTTTATAATGTGAATTTCCATTGCATGTAGAAGTGAAAAAACTTGTTCTTTGGAGTGTGGTAGAGGTCGACTTTGATTGGGATTAGGAAGAGCACAAAGTCAATTAGCCCCGTACCCCATACCAATGTTTATGATTGTGAAATCTTCATCTTCTTTGCGACACTTGGGGCAAGTCCATTACACACACACATATATATATATATATATATATATAGAGAAGGGGTGGGTGTAAAGTGGCTGTACTGCAGTTTCCAGCCGTTGGATTCAATCCAACGGCTGGAAATAAATCCAACCCACCACTCGTTCATCCCCACTCCTCCCACATCGGCACCTGTTTTTCCCTCTCCCATCACTGTGTTGGGTAAGCACATGCAAGATGTGTAGCCACTTGCTCTGGCAATGGTGAGGTAATTGGCAAGCTGGGAGGTCATGAACAACTAGTTAGCCTGCTGTTGGTTGAAGACTTGGTTAGCTTGAAGTTGGCTAAAGAGGTGGTTGGCCTCAAGCTGGTTGAAGACCTGGCTTGCTTGCTGCTGTTGGAAGAGCTGGTTGGCCTGCATCCCACCGGCTGGAGATGCTACCACTCGATTTCCTCCCCCATCACGGTCGACCTCTCCCGCCACACACGGCTCGCCTGCTGGCCGGCACCTCTGTTTTCGAAATTCTCTGTTTCATGCCGGATCTTCGCCGCATGGTGCACGAATGGGGGCTCTTGGCCTGGATATCGTTGACGATGGCGTGGATTTTGCCGTCGCTGCCAGGGGAGAGGAGGTCGAGGAGGTTGTCGCCGTTGGCACCAACGGCGTCGGCAGTGGAGATGGAGCGGGCGGCCATGGAGAAGGCAGGGAGGTGGGAGAGGATACAGGAGGGGACGCTCGGACTTGATGACCGTGGCGAGCACGACATCGTCAAGAAGCAGCGGGTCAGCGGCAGTGGGTGCGGGGCAAAACAGGTAGGTGATGGGCAAATTCGTAATAAAAATTGACTCGCTCTCGACCCGACTTAATTTTGCCGGATCTCAGTTTTAAAAAAAAATTATAAAATAATTTTGTAATAAAAACTTGACTCGCTTAGTCAATATTACAAAATAAATTTAAAAGCCTATATATAAAAAATATTAATTTCAGTAAAAAAACCTGGACTCTCTCAACTGGCCAATATTTTACGACTTGCTCTCGAAGTCGCTAGCGAGCGGCCGGCGGCGAGGTCATTAACAGATTGGGTGGCACGGTAAAGGGTGGAAAAACAGAGTCGCCCGCAAAATAAAGTAGGGAGGAAATTGGCAGGGGTAATTTCGTAATAAAAACTTAGACACAAGCTCCTCAACACTAGTTAATATTGCTGAAATATATCCCGAAAAATATAAAAAATATAATAAAATACCATAAAATAAAATAATTGAGTTCTAATTGATTATTTTATCTTATGGTATTTTTATCTATTTTTTTATTTTTTTCTAGATTTATTTTGTGATATTGACACAAGTTGGGAAAGGAAATGGGCAAAGGTAATTTTGTAATAAAAACGTGACTCGGTCCGGACTAGAGTCAATATTACGAAATAATTCCCCTAAAAATGTAAAAAATTCAGGAAAATACCAAAAATAAAATAATCGAGTTTTAACTTGAATAACATACTCTAAACTTAATAACCCACCCAAAACTACTAACTTCACTGGCTGGCGAGCGGCGGCCAACAGCAAGGTTGCCAACGGTGTGGTGGCACAACAAAACGGAGGGGTATGGGGGCGATCGGTCGGTTAGGGAAGAAACAGAGGAGAAGGTCAGGGAAAAGAAATGGGTAGTTTCGTAATAAAAATTTGACTCGCTCTTGACTCGAGTCTATATTACGAAATACATCCCAAAAAATATTTAAAAATACAGTAAAATACCGATAAAATAAAATAATTGAGTTCTAACTCGAATAACATACTCTAAGCCTAATAACCCACAAAAAAACTAATTCATTTCGTAATATTGATTCAAAGTCGGGAGCGAGTCAAATGTTTATTACAAAATTGTCATTGCCCTTTCCTTCCCCCTCTATTTTGTCGCTGCCTCCCCACCACCGGCGACCTCGCCGCCACCGCCCGCCACTCGCTGCCTTCCGAACTCTTCCCCAAGCCTAGACGGCGTACGCCCGGGGTCGCCATGCAGCACAACCAAACGGCCCCACTGCAATATTACAAAATAAATTAAATACATATATATATATATATAATAATAATTTTGTAATAAAAACTTAACTCACTCCCAACAAGAGTCAAGTTTTTATTAGAAAATTATTTTTATATTTTTGAAAATTTACTTAATATTATTAACTTGAGAAAACAAGGTTGGTGAAGAAAAATGAAATTATGGCAATTTTGTAATAAAAACATGACTCGCTCCTAACTTGAATCAATATTATAAAATACCACCCAAAAATACAGTAGAAATACCATAAAATAAATTATTTGAGTTCTAATGGTTTATTTTATTTTATAGTATTTTACTTTATTTTTGTCAAATTTTTTTAATATGTATTTTATAATATTGACTCGAGTCAGGGACGAGTCAAGTTTTATCACGAAATTGCTCCCCCCACCCCCCCGACGATCGCCCCTCTCCTCTATTTTTCGCCGCCACCCCGACCGTCGGTGAGTTCGCCACCGCCGTCACCTACACCACCGCCGACCGTGCCGTAACTGCCTACTCACGTGACTCCCAAGCCGGAGCGAGGCTGTGGGGTAGGGCGACGAGCGCGGCGGGGGGTGAAAGCGGGGAGGGGGAAGGGTGAGGGCGGGGCGAGGGCGCGAGTGAGGGGTGCGGGCGTGGGGCGCGGGGCGGAGCGAGGCGCGCGGGGCGGGCGAGGGCGCGGCGGGGGAAGGGTGGGGGCGGGCGGGGGTGCAGGGAGAGGGGCGCGAGGCCGAGCAAGGGGCGTGGGGGCGGGGCGGTGGGCGCAGGGGGAGGCGTGGGGGTGAACGAGGGCCGCGGGGCGGGGCGAGGGGCGCGGCGTGGGCGTGAAAACGGGGGAGGGAGGGAGGGAGGGAGGAAGGAAGGGAGGGAGAGGGAGGGGGGATTTTCCCAGCCCTTGGATGGCAATCCAACGGCTGGGATCAAACTGCAGTACAGCCAAGATGGCTGTACTGCAGACAAGATCCCTTTCTCCATATATATATATATATATATATATATATATAATAAATATTTTATTTAATTGTGTATTTTATATAATTCTTTATATGTATATTTTATATATGTTAAAATATCTTATTATACATTTAAATAAAATCATTTTTTAAATATATAGAAGACTCTTTTGTTTTTATCATTGGATAAATTTTTTATATAATTGTTTGCTTAAAGCAAATTAAATGTTTGTTATACATTTTTTATATATATTATTTACTAAAAATAGTTTTTGGTAGATTAATGCTTACTTTTATCAATAATTTAATGTAAACAATTTAAATAAATTGTTTATTATACATATTTAAGTTTGACTATTAATATTTTTGTATGTCTTAATTATATTGGTTTAATTGCATACTTTGAATTTAAAAAATATAATAACAAAGTAAAACCATAATGGCAAAGATATGCAAGTATTGTTGAAAATACATGAAATCTAGTGGTGTATTTCAGTTAAAGGATTATTTATTTGTGATTTTATCGATGAAGGTATTAGTTTAGCTAATAATTTGAACTAAATATTTTACATAATTGATAGACATTATTATACATAATAGTTACTTATATTAGTATATCCATGATCCGGACATTGCTGAGTTATCTCTTTTGAGAAAGCCCAAGGCTAGACCGAAAGGACGAGCCTTGATTACCACAAATAAAGGAATAAAACTTGTAAAATATAAACAACTTAAGTTCACTTTATAGACACTCGTCAAAAGATTGTTTTCTTGAAGTCTTTCAAAACATTAAATAGGAAATCACCAGAGCTAGCAGAGAATTCACTTCCAACCAATTTTCACAAATTCCACTCTAAGGATGGAAAAGTGGAACTAATACTACAAGCAAACGATGGAATTTTCAACTCACCAAACTTTTAAAAAACGAGATTAGCATCAGCGTTTTTTCTAGTTAGCAAAAAATTCACCACCAACTAAACAAAAAACAAAAAAAATGAATAACAAATAACAAAAACTTTTTTGTAGACATCCAAAATGTAAAACTCAAAGCTAAACAAATGACTAATGAGAACTAAGAGCCCAAAAAAGAAAACCAAAAATAAAAGAATGTCATTTGAGCTGTTGCACTATGCGTAACTTATGGTACAGATAAATTTATATTTCATAAATAAATTCTTGTTAAACAATGCATTAGAGTATAATAGTATAATATCTTGGATATAGATTTTAGTTCTGATTGGCTTTAAAGATAGATCATGATGAATGAAAAGATAAATTATAATAATATAATTAATTTTTATTTTATTTTATTGTATTATGATTTTTTAAATCTCCTACTTTTAATTAGAAACCATTATTGAATTCCCCTTTTATTAAACCTAATTGAAGCTAAGTGTTGCTATTACCTATGGTCTTTGTTTTATATCGAAAAAATAAGGTAATATTTATTAGTTGACTCTATATTTGATCAACATTAACAACTTAGCAGAGTGCCTGAAGGGTGATTCACATTTCAAATATAGATTTCCTTTATAATTCTTTTGTTTGGCATTTATGAAAATAGTGTAAGGAAAAAAATTCATAAGAACTAGAAATGTAAGGAAATAAAATAACATGAAAATTTTAAAAATTTCTCTTATATGTTTAGACTGTAAACAAATAAAACAAAATAAAATATTTCTTCCCATTTATGTGTGCTTCTAAAAATTTCCCTAATTTTTTTTTATTTTTTATAAGAAAATGTTGTTTTAGAAAATATTTGTATAGACTTTCTTTAATTGAAATTAAAAATTTTTTTAACTAAATTTTAAGACATCCAAACACAAAATTTTTTTGACTTGACGTCTAAATTTACATTTTTTTAATATAATTTTAAGACTACCAAATAGACGCATAAGTTAGAAAAGGTCTTACCGAAGAATTACACCCTCGACGGGAATCAAATTTACAATAGCCCTTTCTTGGCTTAACCATTTGAGAGCTTAGCAAAAATGGTTATTCAATATTTAGTTTATTAATACTTTTAAAAATGAATATTTAATTTTACTCTATTTTTAATTAATTGGAATTTTGTAGGAAAGATATCTATTTAATTATTCTTTTAATAATATAATATTATATGATTCACTTTCTTAAAAACATACAAAATTGTTAGATCATCAGAATTAACTTGATATGAAAACCAAAAGCTAAGAGTTTTAAGCACGTCAAATGTATTATGCCCCGAGTGAGCTTCACATCCGTAACTCTCGACCATTATCTTCCTACCCCCAATAAATTAGTAAAAAGAAAGTCCTTTCTGACTTATTGGGCCAAAAATAATCTAAATTCCACACCATGGTCGTAACCATCCCCCTACCTTAAAAATACCATCAAAATGAATTTTTATTCTTTCAATCCATTTATTTTTACTTTTTATTTAAAAAGATATAAAAACATGTTCGTCTATATAAGGATCCATAAGGGTTCGAGGGGTAAACTAGTAGAGAATGTGCATTATAAGATTGGAAATTTGAACAAGATGACCTCCTCATTTTTACTTTTTCTTTAAAGATAAAATAAGTATTATGTTTTTTATCATCTGAACATCGAGCTATTTCTTTTGCAATACCTCTCCTACAAGTATCGTATATTTTTTTGGTTTGATTTCCTATAAATACATCGTCTCGTATTATCTTGGAACTTGCTTGCTAATACAGAGATTATTAAAAAAATTAAATAGTTTCGTCTCATCTCAATTTTCAGGGTTTGTAGTTCCAGAGTTTATATATAAAAGGTCCCTAAAGAAGCAAAATTGGATGGCTATTTTTGGCTGGCAATACTTCTCTTCTTCCATTAAAGTTTGTTGGGGTGGTTGCATCCTCCCCCTTCCCTCCACCCTCTCTCTTTATTTCCCCACCACTCAACCCCTTCCCACTCTTTATAATCCCAACATCCCCATCTACTCATTCATACCTCTCAACACTCGCATGATTTGTTTCTCCTCCAATTCCAGGAGGTGTACTGTTTTCCATTTCCTTTCGTCCTTTTCGATCCTTCCTTCAAATTGTTGTCATCTCAGCCAGATATCCTGAAACACTGGTTTCTCTAAGATTTGGTTTAAGCATGGTGATCAATGGCAGCGATGCAGCAACAGGTACAACTAGTGCTACTGCTGCTGCTGCCGCTGCGCCAATGATACCCAGCAGAGAAAATCAAATCTACCAGATTTCTCTACTGAGTGTGAAGCTCAAGTATGTTAAGCTTGGCTACCACTGTCTCATCTCCCACTTCATGTACCTCTTTCTTGCTCCTCTTCTCCTCATAGTATCTGTTAATCTCTCAACTCTCACCACTCAAGACCTCCAACACCTCTGGGAACAGCTCCAGTACAATCTTGTTGCAGTCACTCTCTGTTCCACTCTTCTCGTCTTCTTTGCCACACTCTACTTCATGACCGGACCCAGATCAGTCTACTTGGTGGATTTTGCCTGCTACAAGCCAGAAGATGCCAGGAAGTGCCCAAGAGAGCTCTTCTACGAAAGGTCCAAGCAATCGGGCTTCTTTAACGAAGAGAATTTAGCCTTCCAAAAGAAGATTTTGGAGAGATCTGGTCTCGGGCAGGACACCTATTTTCCAGAGGCTGTCTTGAGAAGTCCTCCCAATCCATGCATGTCTGAGGCTAGGAAGGAGGCAGAGGCTGTTATGTTTGGTGCCATTGATCAGCTCTTGGAGAAGACAGGAGTGAAGGCCAAAGATATAGGGATATTGATTGTGAATTGCAGTCTTTTCAACCCAACGCCTTCTCTCTCTGCCATGATCATAAACCATTACAAGCTAAGGGGCAACATAAGAAGCTACAACCTTGGTGGCATGGGATGCAGTGCTGGCCTCATCTCTATTGACCTTGCTAAACAACTCCTCCAGGTTAGTACTGAATTTAGGTTTTCTCACTTCTCATATTGATCATCATAGATGTGAGTATTTCCATGCTTAATATTTGTTTTTTTTTTCGCATTGGTGTTGAGAGGAAGCCATGTAATTATGTGAATGAAATTATTTGTAATACATGTAATGGTCTAAGCTGATAGCCGGGGTCACAGGTGTTCTCACTCCGCATGTGAACCAATAAAAGCTATTAAATGTCATCTGCCATCTGGCTGTTGCAATATTTGACGTAATAGGAAGTTCACATGAACCTGCCGCACCTAACTATTGCACAAGTTGCAACATTGAATTGTATCCAAAATAAAAAAAAACTATTAAATTTATTTTGCTTTGGGAAAAAAATACATTAGATTTATTTTAAGGTGAATACTTGTAATTAACAGCGCGTGTTATTATAATAATAAATCAAACAGGTGCACGCCAACTCTTATGCCCTGGTGATGAGCATGGAGAACATCACTCTCAATTGGTACTTTGGCAACAACCGCTCTATGCTGGTCTCAAACTGCCTCTTCCGAATGGGTGGCGCGGCCATCCTCCTCTCCAATCGCCGCTCAGATCGCAGACGGTCCAAGTACCAGCTAGTCCACACTGTCCGGACCCACAAGGGTGCCGATGACCGGTCCTACGGATGTGTCTACCAAGAGGAGGATGAGACCAGAAGAGTAGGAGTGGCCCTATCGAAGGACCTAATGGCAGTAGCCGGAGAGGCCCTAAAGACGAACATCACTACCCTTGGCCCGCTCGTCCTCCCCTTGTCGGAGCAGCTCCTCTTCTTCGCAACCCTGGTGGGGCGAAAACTATTGAAGATGAAGATCAAACCCTACATTCCTGATTTCAAATTGGCCTTTGAACATTTTTGCATTCATGCTGGAGGGAGGGCTGTTCTTGATGAATTGGAGAAGAATCTGAATTTGAGTGAATGGCATATGGAGCCTTCAAGAATGACATTGTACAGATTTGGCAACACATCCAGTAGTTCGTTGTGGTATGAGCTTGCGTACACTGAGGCCAAGGGGAGGATCCGGAAAGGAGACCGGACATGGCAGATTGCCTTCGGCTCCGGGTTCAAGTGCAATAGTGCGGTTTGGCGGGCATTGCGGTCCGTTAACCCGATAAAAGAGAAGAATCCATGGATGGATGAGATTGATGCTTTCCCTGTTCATGTGCCCAGGGTTGCCACGATTCCTTCTTGAAGATGATTAATAATTAGTCGGACTTAATCATTTTCTTCATACTTATCGTTTGGTTTTAATTCAATTATTATATTATTCGAGATTTTAATTTGTGTTGATTGATTAGAAATGAAGAAATTAAGTTTGGTTCTTTCCTCACTGTGTAGCTAATGAATGACCTTGAAGTAAGAGATTCATTTACTCAAACTATAACAAAAGAAAAAAATATAAATCAAATAATGACCTTTAAAGCGATAGTGTATACTTAAGGTATTAGACAAGAGAAAAATTAAGATGAGCTATATTTTATGTTATTTATATGAGCTATTTGAACCTTTTTAGTTGGTCCAACATAATGGGGTTCATATATATTAGAATTAAGGTATATCTATTTTTATTAATAAAAAGGGAATTTAATATTAATATTTAATTAAAAGTAAGTATTTTAGTAGATTAAAATATATTAAAAATAAAAATAATAAATTAAATTATTATAATAATTTATCTTCTCATTTAATTAAGATGCATCTTTACAATTAATTAAGATCTATACTACAAATATAAGATTGCTATAGTCTATTTATTTAATAATGGTTTATCTATATAATTAAAATTTATCTATTTTATTTATTAAAATTAAAATCTATCTATGGTATAAGTCACATAACATGACATCTTGCTTACTAATTATAAATAAGAAGTTGATAATAAATTTTTATATCTTTAAGACATCAATAAGACCCAATTTTTTATTTTCTAAAAATGTATATGTTTAAAAGTAATTTAAAACTAATTTTTATTTCAATTACTTTGATAATTAAGATGATAGGTTTTAAATATTAGAATAATTTGAAAATTTATAAATGCCCTAATTATTTACTTTTATATTTGTCTATGTGAATTTTAGGTAGTGGCCACTAAGTTACTCCAAATAGACATTATAACTCGTATAAATTAAATGAGGCTTATTAAATTATTATATTTTATTTGATTATTTAGTGACAGTTGATTTGTAAATTTGGGATCTATCTCTACCACGTACACAGTACAAATCTTGCCTCGCAATTAATAATCCACACTTCTAAGATGATATATTCCTTGAGCCAATCACACTACATAAATTATAAAGTTAAGAAAAGTAGAAAAAAAAGTAGAGCTTAAAGAATGTTTTTCTGATTAAAATATAGTCTGAGTATATGATAGTGGGTATAAAGAATTAACAACACTCGTGTTGGGTAAACGGGTATGGCTATGGAGAAAGAAATGCGTGCAGTTAGGATATGACGGGTGCATGTCTTGGAGTGTGGGTGAAAGCCCAAATAGTTGAACTTTGCCAACAATATTACTTGCAAGCTTTCATGTTTAGGCATGTATGGACGATAGCCATAATTGTCTCACCAAAGTTGTTTACATTTGTTAGCCATCTTTATCTTGAAAATTATAACGTATTTGGACAATATTTGAAAACAACGCTGCAATTTTTAATAGCTGACAAGAAAGTGCACTCGATCAATTTTCTCGGTGCACATTCTTGGTGGGTACCTGTGCAGTGTACCACAGCATGCCATCTCTCCTCTGCTTCAAATTAGAACATCACCACTAAATGGTTTCCAATTAGCAGATGATATATACACAGACATGCATGTGGGAACCCCAGATCTAAAATAATGTTTTGTTGGTGACAGACTTGTTTGGAGTTGATGGATGACAAAACGTCGACATGAACACGCATGAGCTCATACTATAATGGATATTCAATCCCATATCAAAAAATGTGTTGGCAATCCTATATTGGGTATGCATTTGTTTGCCTTGCCAAGGTTTTTCAATTCCAAGCTAAAATGGTTTCGTGCAAGTATATTCATAGATGGTCGTTGAGCAAACTGTTGCCAACGAACCATGGTTTAAATGATGAGTTAATATCGCCAACAAATTTACTTGTGGTCATCGTTTGGACTTGTAGGAGGTTGGTGACATCAATGGCCGACCTCTTAAGGTCATGCGTGTTGGGACCATTTTATGTTTTGCATTAATGTTTGTATCAATTTATGCATGGTAGATGTCAACTCTGTGCGCGTGATTGACTTGAAACGTGGCAGTTGAAGCCCCACCATTGCTTGTGACTTGAATGTATGACTTGAACGAGTGTAATGGGCTCATGGCCATAACCACGAGCTGCTGACAAAGGTATAATTAATTGGGATGAATTCTAATAAAAATAGAGCGAAAATGATAGTTTTTTTCAAAAGAAGAAAGAAATAAGAGAGATCCAGTATAAAATACTTGAACTCATACAATATATATATATATATATATATATATATAGATATAAAAGGATCCTTGAACAATGCTCAAGAAAACTTTTTTGAACTACACAAACAAGAGGATAAATTTTTAAAAAATAAAATAAAAATCTCACCCAATAGCAATCTGACATGGCTATCTCAGGTATAAAAAAGATTTTATTATAATTTTTTATTGGCTGCCATTCTTATCACCGTGATTGGATCTTATCACATGCAACAGGGCGACTAGAATGGTCGTGGTGTGGAAAATAACTTTTCTTTTTTAATAAGAGCCTGGATCCATCATGTGTGGCCAAATCACAACGCGGTGGCAGAATGGTTGAATATAAATTGAAGGACAAATAAATAAATAAATAAATATATATAGAAATAATACGACGTGAATTTTTCTATATGTGAACTTAATGAACTTACATATTAACTTTTACTTTTTTATCTAACGGTTCACATTTGATAGATACTAGTAGGTGGTTACGAATAGTTCTTCAAATACCCATTATATAAAAAATTGATAGTTATAATAGAGGTTTACAAAATTCAAAAATTAAAAAAGGTCCACACCTTATTATTTGTATGTGTGTATATATATATATCCTTAAATTTATATAGTACCTGAAGTCTACATGATTTTGATTAAAAAACCTAGTCGAACCTAATTAGAGTCAAAATTGATATACATCAAATATGTTGTACATATTTTTATGAAAAATATAAAGCTTGAAATTTACATAATAAATATTGCCATTTATAAGAAACATTTTATATTTTATAAGATATTTTAGACCTACACCCAATTATGTAAAGAAAAATCACAATTTTAAACAAAAAACTTGCACTTTTTTGCATCCCGGTACCTAAACCTAATATAAAATAGATATTCATAAAGACCTAAAATCCTAGCCCCAAATTTTAATATGGTCTTAAAGTACTCGGTATTTTTGGGTTGGATCGGATAGGCTACTCGCTTTACTTACACCAGCTTTAGTAGGAAAAAAATGGAAGTTGCATCTCTTGCACCACTCTAACTTTCTGCCATCCTAGGCACACACAAAAAAAGTAGGTTAATTTAGTAAGGAAAAATTATTATAAATAACATTAATAATTGTGTGTGTTAGCTATATTTAATGTGGTCCCTTGGAATCTATTGATATATAGTTGGATAATGAAGATAATTTTATACAAAAAATAAAAAATATAGCCATGAGATTTAGATGAATGACTAAATTTATATATTTATATCTGTCATTGCTTGTTTATTATATACTAAGCCATTTCATTTAGTAATTATGTATTCCCTTCGAGTTGGTAACCAGTAACTCATTCTTTATTTCAGCCATAAATTTTTATCTAGACGAACCAGAATGTCCTTGCTTAGGGTGCACACAGACTTTCTGCATTACAAAAACATTACTTATCCAAACAAAATTAAATTAAACAGGAAGAAGCAACGCGAGGGATGTGGGTGGTTGTAGAGTATGGGCTTTAGACTAATTTCAAAGAGAAATGCTCCTACGACTTTCTATTTTTTATTTTTTAAAGAATTTTTTATTAGAAATTTTTTTTAATATTACCATGTAGTGAAAAAATTAGATCTAATTACTAGTTGGCTAGAGCCTGATCAGGGTTCGCCAAGATCTGGCCTCCCTATAGCGATAGGAGCGGCTGCACGACCACTCTGTTAAAAGAAATAAATTATAGGTTAATCTTGTCATTATTTAAAATTTTTTCTGATAATTATATTTAATTTTCCCACCACTAAATAATATCAAAAAAACAATCGCTCCAATTCTTGTGAAAAAGCTCTTTTTAACAGACTAAGCATTATCTCCTAATTTAATATTTTTAGTCCATGCACAATTTTTGAAAACATTAGTGCAGCTTCGTATAATTAGAATATTTCTACGTCTTTATATAAGATAAGCGATATATCTTTTGTATATAGACGTGGGTTTCAAGTTCCACAGGTGACGTAGGTGATATGTATATAAACGAAGGTTTTTAAGCCCATGGACTTACGAGGCATACTAATTACTATCCTTTACCTTGGAAAAAAAAAGAGTTTTTAAAGTCATTTTCCCATGGTTGGAGAGAAAATTAGGAGCTTTAGCCGCAATCATAGCTGACATATGGCAACTGGATATTTGCTTATGTCTACTAATTTTGTAGGTCGCTTTTGTACACCAAACACGGGAAGAAAGAGAACCTAATTGGACGTCATTCTCATCGTACATAGTTAGGTTTTAGGTGGTTAGCAGTTACTCCCAAGTCCGTAAGGGTCAAGAGAGGGATGGCGAGATCCTGATAAGTGTGAGGAATTAAGTATTGATTATTGATAAAGATAAATGATGGAGATTACGATTAAATATGTCCAAGGTATTTATTATAACTATCTATTAATTTTTTGACCATTAACCATTACCTCACTGTTTACATATATTTTACTATTTGATGCCTGCAACTTTTTTGATAAATTTTAATTTGGGCTACACAATTCTTTTGAAACACAAAGCTTTTGCGAAGATTACAAATTTGGTATTATTTAGACCATATATATATATATATTAAACAAGCTTTTAAATTTAAAAAGATATAATGATCTTAAAATTTTAATTAAACATAGTAATAATATTATTTCTTATTTAAATGGCTCTATATGTCGATATTTTTACTTCTAAAAATAAATAATTACCTTCAATCAAATGGTAAGTCATTAAAACATGAGAGTTTTTTTGCCACAATTTTACCACTTTTTTTATCATTTCAGCCGATTTAATCTATGATCAACCAAATTTTATAGTTATAAATAAGCTATTTTATTAGACAATATTAATATAATTTATTATCAACATTCAATTAAATGTCAGTTAAAATACAATGTTTTTTAATAAAAAAATCAGATTTTATGAAAAATTTAGATAAAAAATTGAATATAAACTCAAATAGTGCAAAGGCTTAAATTTTACAGATTTGAGGGTAATATGCTTTAAACATGATAAGTTTGGATGGTACAATATGATATTTAAAATGGTTATCAAAATGCATATAAGTGAAAAAAACTAAGTGAAAAAAGGGTGGAGTTATCGAAATGAAATGTTATAAATGGCGAGTAATTTTTCAAATGATTCGTCACGTATGCATATATATTATATATATATATATATATATATATATCCACAAGTGATTTAACATTGTCCTATGGAAAAGATTTGTGCACATGTATAAGTGGATTAAGTGAACCCAATTCGCATATAATTCTTCCCAAAGTTTTAAAAATTCAAGTGGGATTCGACTCCTCATAAATTGGAATCGGGGAATATCGAGGGTGGTGGAGTTATTAATGAAATAAGTCTTCATAGATAATTATTTTACAAACGCATGTGGTTTGCCTGTCTCTGTGTTTTGAAATTTGTGCCATCCAAACATTAATTCTTCGCGTGTATGTGTAGGTACAATAATAAATGAACGCAATTCACATATTCTTTAAATTGGTTGGTTTAAGAAACCCGACTCTTCATTCTATGGAATTGACGCGTCGCGGTGGGGGGAATATGAAATGAAATCACAATCGTTAATTGTTCTGTTACTTTTGTAACACGTGTAGCATGCGTGTCAGTTATATGAGATTTTGAGATTGTCCCCATCAGAACAATCTGTGTATCAGATGTCTACATGGTTTTTATTTTCCTTTTTTTTTCATTTTATATAAAAAAAATTGAACTGTGTTCTTCATAGTTTGGAACTGAATAATTTATCTATGATGGGGATTATTAAATGAACTTATAATTATAATTCGTACATATTTAATAAATATAGTGAAACTCGACTCCTCAATCAAAATTGACAAGTCATGAGGGTGGAGTTATTAATGAAACAAGTCAAAGATACCAGGCGAGAGTATTTTTTAATTTTACTAATAATATATATATATATATATAAGTATAACAACCTATAAAATTAAATTCTAAAAATATGACTAATTATTATTTTTAAGTCAAAAGATATTAAATATTTAATTAATTTTAACGAAAAATATCTATTTTTAAAAAGTAGTTACTGACCGGTGCAATACGCGTGCTACGACATGAAAATCACGTGGGACAATGTTACTTAAATTATATATGTTATTAGTTTATCAAATGATAATTACTATTTCCTATTTACATTTTTGTCTATTAAGATAATAATAGTTTACATATTATCAAAACAAATTGGGTGACATCTGATCATGCCATAGTAAATTACTATTCTACATATTTGAATTGTTGTAAATAGTTAAGCTAATAACTATATATATAAAATACTGAAATAACTTATGCCTCTAAGCAAAATGGTAATTCCAAACACATTTTTAAGAAATCTATGATCAAAGTATGACAGTGTTCACTTCAATTTTAAGGCAAAATCCATCGATAAAATTATTGGGTTTATCTCACATTGGTCGTAAAGGGTATTAGTGACATGTATATAGGTTAATGAGAAAACCTTATTCTTTGAGTCAACTTTTAGATAAAGAGAGGCATACATATCAGAGCCAAGCTGCCAAGGTTTGCTTATGCCAATTGTGGTAGTTTCCTTCAGGCCAGTGACACCTCTTCCAAGTCCCTAACATATGGGGTTCTACCTGATAATTTAAGGGAGTTTGTCAGGTTTGTCTAATGAAGGGGAGATGATTTAAGGGAGTTTGTCAGATTCATCTGTGGTAGTTTCCTTCATGGGGTTCTACTTGATGATTTAAGGGAGTTTGTCAGGTTTGTCTGATGAAGGGGAGATGATTTAAGGGAGTTTGTCAAATTCATCTGATGAAGGGGGGATGATTTAAGGGGGAGATGATTTAAGGGAGTTTGTCAAGTTCATCTGATGAAGGGGAGATGATTTAAGGGAGTTTGTCAGGTTCGTCTGATGAATGAGAGATTGCCAGACGATAATAGTTTCGGGGTTGCCAGACGATGATAGTTTTAGGGACGATGATAGTTGGGGAGATTGCCAAACCATGATAGTTTCAGGGTCACCAGACGATGATAGTTTCTGGGTCGCCAGGGAGTTTGTTATGTGATGATATATGAGTTTTGTCTGATGAAGGGGAGATTGCCAAACAATGATAATTTTGGGGTCACCCCAGACGATGATAGTTTCGAGGTCGTCCGATGTGTGAAGGGGAGTTGTGGGGATAGTTTTGAGGTCACCCCAGACGATGATAGTTTTAGGGTCGCTTGATGAGTGAAGGGGAGTTGTGAGGAGTTGTTGGGTTTATCCCACATTTATTGTAGAGAGTGTTGGTGACTTGTATATAGGTTAATGGGAAAGCCTTATTCCTTGAGCTAATTTTGGTTTTGGTTTAAGAGAAGCTCGTGACACCTATTGTAAGTCCCTAACAAAAATCAATGCTTTCTATCCATACGTCTTGGATTTTATTATTATATACATTCGAGCCATATTTATTGAGTTTGACTCTGTAAATCTTGATGTGCATGGATAGTGCTGATATGTACCTAGGGTACGTAGGGTTTAGTTAACTTACCCAACTAACTGATCCAAACCCATCTAGTGAGTTTAGTTCAGTGCTAATTTTATTTAGGTTTGAAGGGCCCTAATGTGAAAGAGAGCTAGTACGATCAAAAAGTAAATTAAATAGGTTCCCACAATCCTTAGAACCTTCTATGATCGAGATGGACAAGTGACAACGAAAGACTTAAACGATTTAAGCATTGAGAGAATTAACAATAAGTACAACAAATTCTAATTGATTCAAAGCACATGTTTTGATAAATTTGTCAAACCATACAAGTGATTGAATCAATTACAATTGGCTTAAATAGACCCTAAGTGAGAACAAGCAAACCAATCAAGTCATAACCACTTATAAACTCAAGTTTTGGTGAACAAGTCTAACCATGCAAGAACGCTATGTGATTTAGATCTTGCTCACTCAATACTCTACAACGATCAACTCAAACACTAGAGTATTAAGCGAAATTAGCACAAGTAAATTAAATAATAAGTAGACAAGAGAAAGGATAGAGAAAATGATACACAAGAGACACAATAATTTTTAAGAGGTTCGGAACTCCTAAGACGTTGAAGTGTGTGAGCATGTAGGCGTAAGTGTATATAGGAAAGGTGCTTGCTTGATGATGCTTTCATTGAGTTGAAGGCAATTGGCTTCATGGCTCAAGGCTTGAGTTGGATAAAGAATTGTTGGCTTCTTGGCTTGAGCATGGTAAGAGGAGTTTGGTGTAACCTTTAGGTGGGAGGTAGCGAGCTTCTTTACTCGAGCATTGTAAAAGAAGTCAGTTTGTCTCTAAGGTGTGGAGGTTGTTTGCTTCTTTGCTCGAGCCTTTAGGTTGGATAAGGAGTTGGCCCCTTAGCTCTAGGGAAATCTTGAGAAGAAGAGTTGGTGCTTACATGGTTGTAAACATCTAGGGTGTTTGAAGTGTGTGAAAGCTTCATTGGCTCTACATGGAAGCTTGTGAAATAAGCTTGTTGATTTGTAAAGGAACAAGTTGTGCCATAGTGAAGTAAGTGAAGACCTACTCAACCAAAAGACATGGTGCGATAGAAGAAAATATTAGGAGTTTACAACAAATAACTCAATACATGAGCAATCACCTCCCTAAGCTTTTATCACACTTGCCTTAAGGTAATACAATACTCTTAGATATAAAAATGTAAGCACGAGGAGGTTTATAAGTATTATGATATGCTAATTTATGCTCCATATTTCATGCCTCACAAAAGTTGTCTATGAACATCCTCCAATGGACCTAATAGCCAAGGACATCTTAGGAATGAAAACTAGTCATTGTACCATTGAATCTGCCACATCAACACCTCCAAAGACTAGTTTTTTTGCTAAAACTAGGCATCATTTAGCTGCCAAATAATCTGCCGATCGTTTGTCGAAGACTAATTTTTTGCTCACCATTAGAAGCTAATATCTCGGTCTATAGAGCTTCAAATTAAGTGATTTTTTTAAATAAACTTCAGAATGCTCTCTATCAGCCCCTAAAATTTTAGCCCAAAACTTTAAGTAACCTAGGAGATATAAATTTACATGTTGGGATATTGTCACAGTTTTCTTTTGGAAAACAACAAGTTGCTGATTTTCCACTTTAATTGCTGAACTAACTTTGGTTATTGAACAATCTGCCAATCTACTTTTCGAAGTTTTTTCAAACTTTGAAATCCACGACTTCTTATAGAGAACTCCAATCTGAGTGATTGTTAAAGTGTTAGAAAAATGTCTTCTATCAATTTTAAAATTTATTATCTAAATTCCTCCAAAGTGGAGGGATATTCTCTTTAGAAATGAGGAGGTTGCATAAGTTCCAACTTTGATCGAGATATGTCCAAAGGTGATCCTTGATCTTGTGGCTTGCAAAGAGGCTTTTTAATGGTTAAACTAGACATGCTTTTCTTTGCCAATGCATCATTACAACCACATAACCAACATTCTTTCTCATCTTAAAGTTTTTATCTCTTTAAACATTGAAGTCCTTCTCCTTGATCTATTGAACTCCTCATTGATCCATTGAGCTATTTTAAAGTAGAAATGTTCCAATCTATGTCCTTGGATTTCTCGTGGTTTCTTTCCAATATATAGACAGTTCTAGATGATAATCATTTAACCTTAAGCTTAACAAGGTTGTGATTTGGTTTTAACCAAAATAATAATTTGATTTTTGGCCGAAACCTATCTAAACCGAAAAAATGGAAAACCAAATCGAACCACCATGTCTACTATATATATATATATCATCAAAATTAGATACTTTGGTTGAGAGAGAGAGAGAGAGAGAGAGAGAGAAAAGGAAGAAGGGTGTTGAATTTGGTTGATGATTGGTTAAAACCATACCAAACCAATCTAATTCAGTTTGTTTGGTTTGGTTACCATTTGTATTTTAGATTTTATTTAGTTACCAAATAACGTAACTTTGGTTTGTTCTGATTTCTTCTTTGCTTTGATTTCAACTAAACTGATCTAATGATTAGTGACATGTATGGATATTAGGATTTGTTGTTAGGGGCATTGGATGTGTATGCACGTCATTTTATTGGTCTAGAGTTAAACTAGGGTAGTTGCCTCATTTAGCATGCGCATTTGACTTTTTGGGTTTTGCTTTGCATACAGGGGGATCTCGAATATGTTCCTTTGATTGAGTTGTTCTTGCCTTGAGTTGCATGTTAGTATAAACTTCTTGTAGCCTCGTGCTAGTTCGATTTTTTGTGTATATAGACTTCTTTTGCTTTGTATTGAACTATATTTTGATGTGATAACATTTTGAAAGCTCTCTAAGTATAAGAGTTGAAGACCAAACAACTATTTCATGAATTAAAGATTGAAGTATCATTTGAAGTGTTGGAATGGTAAAGACTTTGGTTACACTTCTTCAAGACTTCGAAAACAAAAGATAGGATGTGCAGGCTAAAGAAGAATGAAGTTCAACATTCGGCTGACCTTTAGTTATTGGTTTGGAAACTGAAGACTTAGAGCTTGGTGAATAGTCATGAAGACTTATATTCCTAAGTGGTTTGAATGTGTACCAAAGAGTTCTTTGTATGTGAGGTTGCTTAAGAGTTTTTGAGCAGGTTGTAATCTCCCTTAGTGTGGGGAGAGTGTTAGGCATTTTGTTTAGAGAAGGTGGTGATTGGCTTAGATACTCCCTTGAGTCAAGGCGTGAGTTTGCGAAGGGAGGTAGCTTCAAGGTGGTAGTGCTCTAAGTGTAACACTCAAGTTTTTGACCTGACACCGGACTGAATTATCGATGTTATAGTTTGGAAAGCTATTAATTGTACTACTATCGTATAAATCTTATGGAAGAAGATCTCAACCCTCAAGGAGGCTTAAGATAGTAACCTGATTGGGTTTTTCATACAGTGCATGTTGCATACTACCATACAAATGCTCTTAAATTTAAGGCTCCCAACATGAGCACTTCAAGTCCCAGGAGAGGTAGCTCCTCCCCGACAACTATGAGGGTAACTTTACAAAGCAATGAATGCTTTGAGCTACATAAAGGCAATGCCTCTAATGTAACTAAGAGATTGAGTTTTTCATAATGCAGGTGCATGATTCATATACTTAGTTTTAACCTTCGAGTTAGGTAGTTAATTCTTAAGTGATGCTGATAATTGTACTTCATATGAAACCTTTGAGTTCCACATACCCTGATATATATTTAAAACAGAAAGACATTCTCCAAGTGCAAAGGCATAAAACCATCACACTTGGTTTTCACATGGATCTTTATGAGGCATGAATTGTAAGCTCCTCCATCCATGTTGCTTCAACATGAACACAACTGCAAAGAAATACATTTAGCATACCTTAAGTGCTCCAACATCAGTTTTGAAACTTTAAAGAGTACACACCTTGCAGACGATTTATCAGCTATTGCTCCAAAGTTAATTACTCTGCATGGAAGGTTAGTTAAAATAAAGTAAGATGGAATACACTCAGCACACACCACACCAAGCAAGCTTAGCATTTTAACTTAAACTTGTTACACATCATAACCCTAAGTCCACTTAAGGAATCATATTGAAATTGAATTACATCCCAAAATATACAACAATTCATATGCAAAACCACACAATGCCCGGGACCTTTGCCATGAGCCACTCAATCCTATCACCATTGTCACTCAATGCTAACTGAAGCTCACCTACATATATATATAGCGAAAAACATTAGTAATCAAATAAGTTTCATTGATAGTAAGATTACTACTTATATTGTCAAGCTGCCTGATGGGTATTTTAATACCCATGAAAATCGTTGAAACTTTTAAAATATTAACACAAGGTAGTAAGCCTAGGTTGAAGCGGCCAAACATTATGAACAAGCCAGAGCAATCTAGAAAACATCATGCATACACACAGTAAGTCTAGACATGCGCTGCATTGCAGTACCCGTAAACCTCCACACTTCTCCGGGTTTGAGGAACTCAAAGGTGGAGTTGTCCGGATCCTTCGGGAACGAAGTGGGTTCTCCCCAGCTCCAGAGCCCGCTCTTCCGAGCACACGCCCTATCTGAAGACGTGGCCGCAAGTAACCCTCATTCCATCTCTCACCGAAAACGTGAAAACTATATATATATAGGCCTGGGTTGGGATTTATACAATAGGCCCGAAGGCAACTTGAGCTGGATCTGAAGTTTGAAAACAAACTCGAGGGATCTCATCCTCGAGGGTTATTAATCCAAAAAAGAACCGTTGGCTAAATGGCCCGAGTTAAGTGGGATCCGATAAAACGCCACTTAACTCGTCCTGCACATGATAAATCAAATACACAATAGAGTAGCGTAAAAACAGAGAACGAGTCCTAAACGGACCTGGTAGAAGCTCCAAACGGGTCCACGCGCCTAGGCGGCGAGCTCCTACACCGTACCTACACAATCAAGCTAAAAACTAACGCCCGCATGATGAATCACATATCCTATAGCATGCACGCACAATCAACACAATCACACGTCAATCAACACACATCAACTTATATCAATTCTAGCAAGTCTACTTAAGCTAGTTTGATTAGATCATGATTATTACTTAATAACCCTAATTAGTTTCATAACTTCTATTTTTAACACCACACAATTCCACAAATTTCATATTTTATTCTAAATCAAATCCACATTTATATAAGTAATTACAATGCACAATTCATCAATCATAGCATGCAAATTCTAATAATCAATACTTTCAAATAATTAAGTTAAAATAAATTATACCTCGCGTCGTCGAAAATCGGCGACGGCTAGGGTTTCCGTTTCGTGGCTCGAAACTCGAATTCGGCACCTAGCGGCGTCCGAAGTCCGATCAGATTGGACCGGGTGCGTTCGGCGGATGATCCGGCGAATTTCCCACGAATCCAATTTTCCGGCGGTTCCTGCGGTTTTCCGGCGAGTGTCAGCGGTTTTCCGGCAAGTGTCGGCGGTTTTCCGGCAGATTCCGACGGTTTTCCGGCGATGATTTGGGACGGGGCAATCAGGGGGTCTATCGGCACCAGCTCGATGAGCTTGGTCCAATGGTGGTGTCAAACAGGGTAGCCGAGGCGGCGATGGCCGTCGACGGCGGCGTCGAAAATGGGTGGCGGCGGCGGTGGGCTCCGATCGGGGCTCCGGCCGGCCTCGACGACGGTCGCGATGGCGGGAAATGTCGGCGACGGCGAGGGGGTGGTCGTCGGGGTCACAGCGGCGATGGCGTGGCCCGGACGGCGGCGGAATCAGGCTCGGAGTGGCGACGGCCGAGGCGGCTTCGTGGCATCGCGGCGGCGCGCCGGCAGGCGATCGGTGGCCGGGGTCGGTCGGGGCGGCACGGCGACGGCAAGGGGACGACGGACGGTTGGTTCCGGCGGCGGGGCGGCAGTCGGCGGCGGCGGCAGCACGACAAGCGGCGGCTAGGGTTTGGGTAGTGAAGGGTCGGGAAAGATGAAGGGGCGTGCGATGGCATTTTTGTAAATTAAACTTGACTCGACTCCGACTCGAGTCAATAATAATAACTATCTCCTAATAAATCCTAAAAAATCCAAAAAAATTGGGAAAAATCCCGTAAAATCAAACGAACACAGCAACATCCAAATGATATGTTCTATAACTAATAACCCACCCGAATATAATCAAACGCGTCCTAATGCGTTATTCGGCCTAAAACTATTCTACGATCAAATAAAAATAACAATCAATACTGCATATCTCCACATACTTGATAACCCATTTTTCATCATCTTTTAGGCGTTATCATCGTACATTTGAGCATACATGACCCTCATCGCTCATAACTCACAGCTGGCCTCAACTCAGCTCGCGGTCCATGAAGCTGACTCGACTCGAACCGACGGTTGAACCGACTGGTTCACTCCCGTAAAACTCTGACTCGAGTCACGGGTTTTACACTAAGAAAGTTAATTATCTTACTTAATGATTTGTTAAACCTTATTAGACAACCTTAATTAAGATTTCGGGTTACAAGTACACTTAGTAGAAAAAGTTCCATACTTATGGTTTTATCGAATGGACTTAACTGAACGATTTGTTAGAGGGTCCAAACTATGTCCAAATTGGCTGATATTTAAATTAGTGGGAACAAAAATCCCAAGGGTTTGCATCTTTTGCATTGGGCACATTTGTGCTAGGCATAGTGTACATACAGCTAGGGTTCACACCCATAGCGTTGTCGAACGACCTCGACAACCATGTCGCAGGTCTCGAGGGGGCCTAGGATCGACCATAAGGGGTATCAAATAAGAGATAAGCAATCTAAACTAGTGAGAGACACAGTCATAAACCTAACTAGACACTAGACATAACTCAAATAAAAATTAAAAATAGAAGTTGGCAAGGTGTAGTGTTTGACCAGGCGGTGCCGAGCACTGAGGGAGACTAGGGCTGCGGCTTACACAAAACATGCTGTACACACATAGCAGAAAGGGTTGAGCAAAGTATTACAATTTTTGTCAAAACTAAACCGACACTAAAAGTATAGAGCGAAAAGCTCGGATTTACAACCTCCTATACTTGAGAAAATTCCCCCCTGTAACACCCCAAATCCGGTTTACACTCGTGAACCGAACCGGCATGTTACAGGCCCGGGTTAGGTAGGCTAACCCGAACCTTACTCACGCGGATCCAATCTCGGCGTCTTAAGATGAAGATATCACTTGCAATGTATGGATGAATACACAGAATCCTAACATGATACTATATGGATGACATACAAACTAAATTACACGTCATCACAATTACGATCAAAATCAATGAAAATTTTGAAATAAAACAGACAGAATTTCCCATAAAAGTGCAATTAGGGTCACCCTGTCAAAATATTGTATATAAACATATATATAAACATGTATCTATATATCACGCCACTTCATTCACACAATCTGTTCCTATTTCACATTCTGTCATCGTGTCTTAGCATTCGATCATGTCATGTCATCATATCTTATCATCATCTCATAACATTAAATCATATCATACTATGTCTTAGCATTCCACTTCATTCACAATGTAATAGCATCATAAACAAAATATAAACACTCAATCGACTGACATGTGTGCAAGCGACAACAGTGCTCCTCCGTCCAAGCTGGCTCCTCCAACTCGTGCTTATTACCTACATATAGTAGAAAAACACGTCAGTAACAAGTGTTACTGGTCCGGAAAATAAAATAACTATAACAAGCTGGCTATGAGAGCAAACTCTCATATGAAATAAAACATCATATACTCCACGTGAACACTCTGAAGGGCACTACTGAGGAGCCACTGGGCTGCAGACCCGGTAGCATCCCGAACTTACTGCTCTGCTGCTGGTACTGTGCTACTCTCAGCACTTCTTTTTCAGTACTTCACGTAAAACTTTATCCTAAGCCCTCTCCGAACCTCCATATCTCTCCTGGCCTTGAGCACGAAGGCCGAGTACTCTCAGGCAGTCGCCTTTAATACCCTTTGAACCACAAGTCCGGACATGCGCTGTACTAAACAGTACCCGTAAACCTCCACGTTCTCCGGGTGTGAGGAACTCAAACGCGGAGTTGTCAGGATCCCTCGGGAATGGAACAGTCCGCTGGCACTAATCCAGAGCCCGCTTTGACTGTCACGACATCCTCTGCATGGTACGTGCAGTCGATTTCTCCATCTCTCGTCTCACTGAAAACGCGAAAACTACATATATATAGGGCTGGGTAGGGATTTATATAATAGGCCCGAAGGCAACTTGTGGTGGATCTTGTTTTCGAAATCATCCTCGAGGGATCTCATCCTCGAGGGGTTATTAATCCGGAAATATTCGGTTAAATGGCCCGAGTTAAGTGGGATCCAATAAAATGCCACTTAACCCGCCCTGCAAATAATAAAATAAACATACAATAGAAAGACGTAAAAACAGAGTCGAGTCCTAAACGGACCTGGTAGAAGCTCCAAGCGTGTCATCGCGCCTAGGCGGCGAGCTCCTACTCCGTACCTACACATCAAAACTAAATACTAACGCCCGCTAACTAAATGATGCATCAAATCCGACATGACCATCACACCACATAATAATCATCCATCATAGTCAAATAATCATAAAAGAGAATAATCCTAACTCAAACTATTCATACTATATTTTATTCTGTTTCTCTAAATTACATCATGACCACTTATCATGCTCCAACTCATTTTATCTCATTAGCTCACTTACTATTCATTTACAATTCCTCAAATCATACCATCATTACTTCATCAGTAATTAGGCATTATCATGATAAATAATCAGTCCTACCATGCTATGCTAATAATCATCAATTTAAATAATCAAATTGGAGGTAATTATACCTCACATCGTCGGCAATCGGCGACGGCTAGGGTTCCGTCGCGTGTCTTGGAGCTCAAATTCGGCGCTCATCGGCGTCCGAAGCTCGAACGGGCTCGACCGGGTGAGCCCCGCGGAAGATCCGGTGGATTCCGGTGAATTCCAGAAATTCCGGTTTTCGGCGGTTTTCCGGCAGTTTCCGGCGGTTTTCCGGCGGCTTCCGTTGGTTTTCCGGCGACAATCGCCGGTGGCGTCTACTGGCCGGAAAGTGGTCGTGTTGGGTACCCTCGGAACCGGCTCGGCGAGCCCGACTCATCTACGAGGTCGACGCGGCCAACGGAGGTGGCAGCTCGCCGGAAAATGCATAAGATGGAGAGGCGGCGATGGGTCGCTAGATCCGGCCGGCTAGGCCGGCGATGGCCTCCGCTCCGGTCGGGAAAGGCGGCTGAGGGGTCGAGGGCGTCGAGCCGACCACCTGATCGTGGTGGCGGCAGTCGGCGGCGGCGCGATCGGCGACGGAAGCACGACGCAAAGGCGCGGCTTCCTCGCGTCGCGGCGGCCAGCTCGTGGCCGGGCCTGGTCGGGGCGGCAGGGCGACGCCGTGGCCGGGCTGGGCGGCGTCGATCGGCGGCCAGGGGCGTCGGCCGTGGCGGCGGTGGCGCGCGAACAGGGGCGGCGCGGCGGCTAGGGTTTGGGCGTGTGGGAGAAAAGGTCGGGGGTGGAGAAGAAATGGTTGGGTGGCAAACTTGTAATTAAGACTTGACTCGTCTCCGGCTCGAGTCAAGTATAATAACTAAGTCGTATTAAATCCTAAAAAAATTCATAAAAATCGGAAAAAATCCCGTAAAATCAAACAACACCAAAAAAATCATAATGATATGCTCTAGAACTATCAACCCACCCAAAATGCCCGTAACGCGTCCTAACGCGGTAAACGGCCTACAACTAATTCTACGATCCATTATATATCATAATAAAAAAATAAACTGCATACTTTCATATATTCTGATAACTCATTCTTTCCTGCTGTGTTCATGACGTTATCATCATATACTTGGGTACACATGACCCTCATGGCTCATACACGAGACCGGCGTCGGCTCAGTACACGTGTTCTGAAACTGACTCGACTCAAAAATAACGGTCGAACCGACCGGTTCTGAATATAAAACCCTGACTCGAATCGTGGGTTTTACACGCCCCCCCGGAATTTGCAAAGGGGAGCTACACGCATCATGCGGGGAGCTGCCATTACATCTTGCTCTGAAACGTGCCATCAAGGAAATCAAAACATTCCATCATCAATGCATACAACTATCAACTATACTAATAAGGAAACATATCACCAACTAGGCATATTGCCATCGAACACATCACTACTAGGTCATAGTGCTGTCAATCATACTCTTATTAGAAGATACCTACCAAAGGTGAGTCTGACATTGTCAAGGGCATATATCACACATATATACACATACCTAACTGGAGTATGTAATGATACTCACATTTTTCATAGAAGGATGGATGTAGTCTAAGGTGCTCTCATAGAAAAAAGATGATAAAAAATAGAACCAGTCACGTACGCATCAAAACAAGGGTATACCTAGAAGGTGCCATTGTCAAGGGCATATATCATGTATGTAGTCTAAAGGTCAAACTAGCCTTGCATCGTACTTGGTCATGTAAAAGGTATACCATACAACAAGGGTATCATGACTGCCCTAGAAATTGGAATATGGTATAGGTTTAATCTATGAGATGTGTTAAGGAAACCTAGAAGGTGCCCATTTCAGGGGTTGATTTAAAGATATGATCATTATGTCTTCACCTATATGTACATGGTGAGACATGTGCATACTAAAACAAGGTGGTATATATAAAAATATAGGGAGCTCAAGGTAGTGCCCACTCTGAAGTACTATTGTTGTCAATCCCTATGGATCTGGCCTTTATCTCCAGAAACTACAATGCAAGCATCCCAAAAGACGGCTCCTAGAGTTCTAGGCTAATCCGTAAACACTAGACAAGTATTTCTCAATTGAGTACTATTTGTGTACACTCTAGTGGATGGGGAACACCCATCCCAAAGAACCACTATCGCACCTCAGGTCAACTATAACCCATAGCGAGGTGGGATAAGTATCTCATCCTGTTGTCGGTGCTTTGTAAGCAGTCATCTCGTACCTATTTGTAGTACTTTATCTTGACTCACTTAGCTATTACCATTGTGATAGATTCACAAGCATGAGAATAAAATAGCCATATGTAGGCTACCTATAACGTTAAGGTGCACACCATAAAAATTACATAATACTACACGCCTGCACCTCTAATGCCAAGGTGCCCGCTTAGATGCCAGTGTAGGTGATATGGATTTTTGACATCAGTCAGGCCACTTTGGCCATCACCCATTTGTCTGTCTAGATGACAAACTCAATGCTATCCAATCATTATGCCACAAGGCTAAAAATTTCACTTATCTTGCTTTTGCATACTAGGTTGTCGATACGACATCATTCTTCCTACTACTTCATTGCTAAATATCCGTTCAACCTTATTCCCTGTCTATAATTCTAGACATACTGTCTAATTGTATTCCATACAACTATGGTACTCTATTATGCACTCATATACTAGTCTATCCTATCGCTAGTCTATTGTTGTATATCTGCTCTGACAGTGGTAGTGCTAGTTGGGCGATGGTCGAGCTGCTCAAACAGTGGTTGAGCAACTAGGATGGTGGTTACACTACTTAGATAACGGTCGAACTACTCAACGCACCTATAAGCTAAAGGCAACCGACTACAAAAAACTACTAGCCCATATGCTATCTGCCCATCCTAACTCATTCTTTATTGTAGTAGTCTTACTATTGTATCGCTCTCGTACAACCACCTATTCTCCGTAATAGTCCCCACTCTGATTGGATTCCTAGCCAAATTGCTATAACTATCAATGCTATTCTATCATGATTCGCATGAAATCACTCGGGTGTTTCCATTCGTATACTATAGGTCTACATGTTGAATGCCTATGCTCCTGATTTAGACAATACTACACCAGTCATACAATCCCACCTATTTCTAGGTGCTCTATGACCTAACTACTTCCATCAGTCAACTAGTAGGGTTGGCCATAACAGTATCCTATAAGAAATAGGTTCACTAATGACCTCTGTTCTCTAATGTAGCCTGTAAGTTTCCTCATATACTCCTTCCTTTCTATAACTCTTAACATTGTTAACTCACTGTACAGTCTACCTTACTTGTTTTCCATTGGTGTACTCAAGTTTAAAAATCTACACCTATTCTATACTCGTTATTTTACCTGCCCCATAGTTTGGTAGCTCTGCTATTTTCATGTAAAATATGAAGTCATATGAGTATGACAAGGTTTAAAATATAAGCCTGTCAATCACTCCTTACATAAAGGCATATTCGGTACGTCATTTCATAAATTTTTTTTCAAAATAGAAGGTAAAGAAGAGAGGGATATCTGAAGGGGTAAGGGAGAAGGAGAAGGAAGTAGAAGAAAGAGAGAGGAGAAGGGAGTGGAAGATGGCGGTCTGGCACTTCCCTCTATCATTCCCTATATTGTCTGACAATATCTTGTCTGATTCCACTATCTCCTGATTTGTCAGTGGTTAAGTCAACTTTATCATAAGAATTTTCATTAATCCGCTCCATATGCTTATCGTGACTTGCACTAAGTCTGGCTGATCTCAAATATAAGAGTTGATTTCCATCCATTCTATGCATACATGTCTGCATAATACTTATAATCGGAACACAAAAAAGTCAAACACAAAAGGAACAAAGCATACTTGTCGGCGAGGCTATGGATTGGCTCATGGGGGTTGCCATAACGTAGCATAACCATAATATAAATATACCACAATCATACCAAGCATACAACAACACAACAATCAAACCATAACAACATGCCTAACATACACATTTCATTCTTAAAGTTAGCTATCCTACTGTTCTAAGAAGTCAGCTTTAATTCTAAGTTGTAACACCCTATTTTTTGGCCTGAAGTCGGACCAAATTACTATGTTATAATTTGAAAAGGTAATCATTCGACTATCATCGTATAAATCTAACGGAAGCGGATCACAACCCTCAAAGATGCTTAAGGCGGTAACCTGACTGAGTTTTTTAATATAATGCATGTTGATCATACAACCATGAGGAGGCTCTTAAACTTAAGGCTATTAACATGAGTACTCCGAGTCACGGGAGAGGCAACACCTCCCCAACAACTAGGAGGGTGGCTTTACATGAAAACAACATGTCCAATGCAGCTAAAAGGTTGAGTTTTTCACAATGTGGACGCATGATCCAATTCATATACTAGTTTTGACTTTTAAGTTAGGTATCTTACATTTACGTGATGCAGATAATTGCACTTCATATGAAAACATATGGGTCGTGGTTACCTATTCAGCATACCTTGATATAGATTTAAAACACAAAGACATATTCCAAGCGTCACCACATCAAACCCTAACACTTCATCTTCACAAGGGATAAACTGTAAACTCCTTCATCAATGTTGCTTCAACACACACACATACACAGTTTCAAACAAGTACATTTAGCATACCTTAAGTGCTCCGACATCAGTTCAGAAACTTTGAGGCTTACACACCATGTAGACGATTTCTTAGTCATTACCCCAAAGTTAATTACTTTGCATTGAAGGTTAGTTGAATAAAGTAAGATGGAATAAAGTCAACACACACCACACCAAGCAAGTCTGCATTTTAACTTAAACTTTTTACACATCATAAGCTTAAACCCACTAAAGGAATCATATTACAATTCTCAAAACACACAACAATTCATATTCAAAACCATACAATGGCTGGTACCCTTGCCATGAGCCACTCAATCCTTCTGTGATTGTTGGCCAATGCTAAATGAAACTTGCTCACATTTACACAGGAAAAATTTTCAATAAACTACCAGTTAGAAAATAACTACTAATAGTGTTAAGCTGACTGATGGGTCTCGTAATACCCATGAAAATCATTGAAACTTAAAAAATATTAACACAAGGCAGTAAGTGTAAAACCCGGCCTGTCAACCTAGTGTTTTACACCCAATATTCCTGATTTATGTGTTTGGCATGATTTGGGTAGTATGCGGTTGGTCCGGCTCAATCAGTCCGGTGCTAGTAAGATCTTTGTGTTGTGTTGTGGGCTTGGGCATTGGGCGTGTTTCTTGTTGAGTTGTTCTAGTTGGCTCTAATTGCCAAGCTGGCACGCGTGATCTTTGGTTGTTTAGTGTAGTCTTGGGCCATGTATCGTATTAGAGTTGTCTCACATGCACTCGGGCGTACCTCCTTACCCTAGTCATGCTTTAGAAGCCATCTCGAGCCATTTGTTTCTTCCTCCCTTCTTTTCCCCTTTTACTTTTCCTTGCCCCCCATTTTTTGCTCGTCACGGCACCATGCATGGTGCAAGGGCACCTAGGGGGTGCGGTTGAGACAGTGCATGTGCTTGCATGGGCCAGGGTGGGGCGCAAATGGGACCTAGGGTACCCTTTCACATGCGTCCTTTTGGGTGGGGGTTCCCACCAGCCCCTTTTTGGTGTCTCTTGCCCGTTAGCCGCCCCTTGCTATCTTGTATTGCCACCGCCACACCTCTTGGATGTCATCAACCCCTTCTCGTCCTCTCCTTTCCCTTCTTTCCTCCTCCTCTTTCTCCTTTCCTCCTCTTCTTCCTCCCCCACCAATGTACGCCACCCCTTTTCAGCCATTTCTCTTCTTTTTGGCATGTTCATGATTGTTTGCATGTAGAATCCTTGAATAGGCATGTAGATAGCTAGTTCTTCATCTTATCATCTAGATCTACTAGTTTTTTTGCCATGTTCATGATAAAAATGTGATTTTTATTGATTTTGTGTTTGTTTTGCTAATAAATGTAGTAAAATATTTGTGTTGGCCTAACTCATAAAATCCGCCAACTTATACACTTAATAATGGTTGATACTATAAAAAGATTAAATTTGGTAATTTTTTTGATTGCGTTGAGCTACCTTATTTTGCCTCCCAAATTAGTAAATTAACTAAATAATTTAAAATGATTAGTTTAACCCACGTTAGGTTGTAAAATTGATTTTGGTGTAAAATATTAATCTAAATGATAATTTAACATAATTATCTTAATTAAATAAACATTACCAGTTCATTTTAATAATAAAATAATCTATAATTAATAGGAACAGGTGTGGGTTTGACTTGATATTTTATGCTGCTCCATCAGGGCTCACTGGATCTTTACGATGCAATATATTTTAACTTCCGCTACTCTAAAATTGGTGCGACAGAATTATCATTAAGGTTAAGTTGAATAAGTTAACTGGTAATTTAAGCTACTTTTCATAATTTTATCGAGATCATATCCTCGATTAACCTGTCAGACATCTCATGTAAATTGCCCTGGTTCTTCGGGCTTCTTGATATCGTAAGTTATAATTTAAGTGTGCAGGCTAAAGCCCAGAATGTATGTCATCAAATACCGAAATCTCCATTTGGACATCCTAATTGTTTTGTCAGAAACTCGTGCAGTTTTTGGCATGCCCAGCTTGTGAATGTGATGTGTTAATGTGATGATTGGTGTGTTTAATTTTCTACCATGTATGCCACGTCATTTGTTGCATCTAGGACTCTTGTGGATATATGATATGTTTGATCGGCTTGGAGGAGCTGCTGTGTATTCGAAGATTAATCAATAGAGCCATCATCAGTTGAGCATACGTGAGGACGATGTATCGAAGATAACTTTTAGGCCTCGGTATGGGTAGTACGGGTTCTTAGTCTTGCCTTTCGGGCTGACTAATGCATTGGCAGATGGTTTGTACAGGATGAGAGGATAGATATATGTGCCAGATGTTGCAGAGTTTCCTAGATTGTGCAGGACATTCTTCATGAGGCCCATCACTCGAGGTTCACGGTGCACGTGGGTTGATCTTATTGGTGCATGCGGGGCCCATCACTCGAAGTTCATGGTTCACGGTGGACATGGGCCCATTACAAAGATGTGTCACGACTTATACTGATCTTATTGGTGGCTATGGTTAAAGAAGGACATCGTTAATACTGTGTCGCGATATCTTGTCTCTCGGTAGGTATAATGACCCGCCCGTTCTGAGCCACGAGGCAAATATTACTATATTAAACTAAGTGTCTCATAAATTAACTTTCAAGATTTTAAATAAACCATGACATAAAATTTAATATCACAAATGCTCGGAATAATCTAAACCCCATGAACCGAACTGAAATCCCACTGCCATGCAAACAATCTAGAAGTATAATAACAGATAAGAAAATTCAAAAGTCAAATAACAGAGTTCTCCAACTGTCCCGACTCTACCCATCTTTCCATGGTCACACCTGCGAAGGCAATTCCACGTTAGTGATAAAAATACTAAGTCATATAATTACAAGAAACAAGTTAATATATTCCACAACATCTGAGTTTGAATCTTTTAATGATTATGAGCCTATGCCGAGCTTTTAGTATGCGGGGAGGGTAGCCGCCCATCCAGCTATAATCCCATGTATGTGCACACACACTACGTGGCCCTCGGCCTATAGTTACCGATGTTTGCCATTGACTCACCCTCTCGGTATTACAAGTGGATAATGAGTCATCTTGCGCCACTGTGCCCTATCACCCTTTTGGTATGGGGGTAGGTATTTAATCTTTAAAGAATTTTAAGGGTTCTACTCCGTGTCGGATTGAGTCAATTCTTTGACCTAAGTTGTGCTCGGCGCATGGTGGTCGAATATAGGATCAGGTCGACTAAGACTCCCAAATAGGAATATATAACATTTCAAGTAATTTTACAGACCTGGAATTGTGATGAGACACCTACAACTACGACACACGATTCTAATATGAATGAAACTTCTTGAAAACCTTCCCTTTGTGAGCCAAATATTCTCCTAAACTATCAAGTTGATGTTTTTATTTACCATCAATAGAATTCTCTTTTATATAGAAGAATATGTGTGAAATTCAAGAAGTCACTACATTAAATTTTATAGAAAAAATATAATCACACATAACTATATTAAACACAACCATTAGTATGATACCAAAAAGTCAAAAAAATTGACTATTGATTTAAAGCGAATGAGTGTCAAATTACACTCACAACTTCCAAATCCCAAAATTTTATAATTAAAAATCATCCACAAATATCGTTGTACTGGTACACTAAATATTGATTCTTAAGAATTAATTTAATTAAAAATTATTTATGGTTCGTTTTAAGATTTACAAAATTCTAAATAAAATAATCTAATTATTTTTTCAGGGTTTACAATCTCCACAGCTTAGGAATTTTTGTCCTAAAAAATATAATAAGGAGAAAAATTGGGGTTTTATAATTTCCCTAACTTGAAAATTTTTCGTCTTAAAAAATATAATAAAGAGAAAAATCGGGGTTTTAGAATCCCCCTAGCTAAGGAATTTTCATCCTCGAAAATTACTCATTTAGCTAACTTCTTTATTATCCTATCTTAGACATTTCTTCCATTATGGGTTTGTATAGTTATATCTAGCTCTATAAAAATTAGTTTAAATATCTTCACATTTTCTTAAACAAGTTCATTTTAGAAAAATCATGATTTACAATCTTTTTTTTACTTGATTTAAGCATTGCCACTCATATGCATAGCTAAAGTGGGGCACACCGTCCCGTGACACTGTCATCTAGATCGCACAAGTGTCCCATACCACCCATACTACCTAGATAACACCTCCGATTATAAAGGCGTCCTATATATGCTCATTGGTTAGTGTCATGTGCACCTAGTATGAAAAATAAGTGACACACCCATAATTACTTACCATCTAAAACAATGAAAAATAATTCTATAAAAGAATGGTCAATGCTTATATAAAAGAAAATTTTACCCTTGGGACAGTGGACTCTTAGATTTTCAACAAGGTAAGGATTGATTTGCATAGTTCCGTGGGAAACACAGCTCTGATACCACCTGTAACGACCTGCCCGTTTTGAGCTACGAGCCAAGTATTACTATATGAAACTAAGTGTCTCATAAATTAATTTTCTATTAATTTCAAGATTTTAAATAAACCATGACATAAAATTTAATATCACGAATGCTCGGAATAATCTAAGCCCCATGAACCGAACTGAAATCCCACTGCCATGCAAACAATCTAGAAGTATAATAACAAATAATAAAATTCAAAAGTTAAATAACAGAGTTCTCCAGTTGTCCTAACTTTACCCATCCTTCCATGGTCACACCTGCAGAGGCAATTTCGCGTTAATGATGAAAATACTATGTCATATAATTACAAGAAACAAGTTAATATATTCCACAACATCTGAGTTTGAATCTTTTAATGATTATGAGCCTATGCCGAGTTCTTATTATGCTGGGAGGGTGGCTGCCCATCTGGCTACAATCCCATGTATGTGCACACATGCTACGTGGACCTCGGCATGTAGTTACCGATATTTTCCATTGACTCACCCTCTCGGTATCACAAGTGCACAATGAGTTATCTTGCACCACTGCACCCCATCACCCCTTTCAGCATGGGGGCATGTATTTAATCTTTAAAGAATTTTAAGGGTTCTACTCCGTGTCCGATTGAGTCAATTCTTTGACCCAAGTTGTGCTCGGCGCATGGTGGTTGAATATGGGATCAGGTCGACTAAGACTCCCAAATAGGAATATATAATATTTCAAGTAATTTTATGGACCTGGAATTGTGATGAGGAACCGCAACTACGACACACGATCCTAATATGAATGAAACTTCTTGAAAACCTTCCCTTTGTGAGCCAAATATTCTCGTAAACTATCAAGTTGATGTTTTTATTTATCATCAATAGAATTCTCTTTTATATAGAAGAATATGTATGGAATTCAAGAAGTCACTACATTAAATTTTATAGGAAAAAACGTAATCATACATAACTATTTTAAACACAACCATTATTATGATAACCAAAAGTTAAAAGAACTGACTATTGAGTTAAAGCGAATGAATGTCAAATTACACTCACGACTTCCAAATCCCAAAATTTAATAAATAAAAATCATCCATAAATCCCATTGTATTGGTACTTTAAAGGTTATAGTTGATAATTTATGATATTGATTCTTAAGAATTAATTTAATTAATTATTATTTATGGTTCGTTCTAAGATTTACAAAAAACTAAATAAAATAACCTAATTATTTTTTTTGGGTTTTACAACAGGTCAAGATAGATGGATGCAGTATGGATTGTTGTAGTTGTTACCACTGCTAGAGTGGAAGTAGGATTGCATGATGTCCAACTTTGTCACACATCTACCCCCTTCAAAGCGATAGATGGATGCAGTACGGATTGTCATCAATCGGTTGATGAAATTGGTGTACTCTATATTGATTCATATGCCCTATTCTGTGTCTGCGCTAGCCAGATTATACTGAGACCAAATTGTCAGACTCTATGAAGTTCCTAGGGAGATTGTATCAGATAGTGACCCAAGATTCACCTCTTCCTTCTGGATATCTTTCCAACAAGAACTTGAGACGGAGACCAAGTTGTGTACAACTTATCATTTACAAACTGACGGCCAATCCTAATGGATAGTTTAGATCTTGGAGGACTTGCTCTAGTCATGTGATGGACTTTGGTTGACCATGGGAGGAGTACGATCGCTTGGTGGAGTTTGCGTATAACAACAACTACTAGGCCAACATAGGGATGGCAACTTGCGAGACATTGAATGGCAGGCCATGCAGATCATCATTGTGTTGCCTAGAGGGTGGTGAGCCATTGATTGTAGGCCCAGAGTAGAGTCAGGACTCCCAGGGGATCGTTGAGTTGATGAAGTAGAGGGCTCTGGCAGCTCAGGATAGACGGAGGTCTTATGCAGATCAGAGGTGTAGGGGTGTCAATTTCGTCCCTAAGGATTGTGTTTTCATGAAAGTCTCACTGACTAAAGGAGGCGTGCATTTTGGGAGGCAAGGCAAACTGAGTCCAAGGTATTTTAGCCCACATGAGTTGTTGAGACATGTTGGAGAGGTTTCATACATGCTTGCACTCACAGACGGTATATCAGCAGTGCACCTAGTGTTCCATGTATCTATGCTAAAGAAGTATGTGTTTGACGGATCACACCAACTTCAGTACGAGGAACTGAATGTCCGATGTCATCTATCGTACGAGGAGGAGGCTACACAAATTCTCGACCAGTTTGTGAAGACTCTCTGTAGGAAAGAAGTGCCTTTGGTGAAGGTACTTTGGTCGCAGTAAGGTGATGAGGAGGCCACTTGGGAGCGTGAGGACGAGATATGGCAATACTTCCCAAGACTCTTCGTTGTGGAGGACGACGACTCAAAGTGTTAGCACCCTTCCATGGTTTGGTTGAGTGCTATTGTATGTTGTATGTTGTGTGTCGTGATGTGTTTCTGCTTGTGTAACTTAGGAAATTCCTAGATGGAATTTTTCTAAGTAGGGTAGGTTGTAACACCCAGGACATCCGCCCAAATGTTTTACTGTTGGTCCCGTTGTTACCCAAGTTGGGTTAGTAGCGTCTAACCCTTCTTGCCGTGGTTTGTATATAGTATGGTAAGTTTGTTCGGCTTTAGCCTCCATCGGTGCTCGGTATGCCTATTTGGACGCTACACGTTCAGCTTTTTCATCTTTGGTTCAGTCGAGTCGTATAGAGTTAGATGCTAGGACCATGTCCCTTGTGTGTCTTTTGTGCTTTTGAGTGTGTGCTTGATAACCCTTTCATACCATCCTAACCGCCCTTTGGGATCTGTAGTGCAATTCACGAGGTGGGTCCAATCGCTTTAGGGTAAAAACCCTAAGTTTTTGGGTTTAGGGCTAACCCAACCTATACCTTTTTAGATAACCCAATGCATGCATCTTTTCTAATCTAACCCATACCTCTTTAGGTATGACACCCATACCTATGACATTACAAAGCTAACCCATACCTCTTTAGGTATGATATTTATACCTATAATAATATCACCAAACCAATTAACATTTTTCTACAAAACTCATCCCTTCCCTCACCTTTTCACAATTTCTCCTTCCCTCCTCACCTCCAACAACCTTCTTCTCATCTCATTGGCCTTCTTCTTCCTCCTTGGAGCTCCAATCATCCTCCTCTATGTTTCTAGCCTCCTGACTTCGATGTTGGATGCTTCAGATGACCTCCCCTTTGTCTTCGCTAGCTAGTTTCAAGCTTGTGTTGACTCTATTGCTCGTTGTTTGATGTTTACTACTTTAATTTTTATATTATTTTATTTTTATGACATTTTTAAAATGTAGATAAACTTGTTAGGAGATTTTTGAATACTCTGCACAGTTTCAGTATAAAAATCATATCTTGGCACTCTCATGTTACATTTGCATGACTATTATTTTGCTATACTCATAACATGTATATCTAAAACTTTTATGTTGGGTGTTGTACCTGCCATGAACTAGAATTTGCATGTATAAGGGTAAAAATGATGAAAGGTGGTAACTTTCACCATTACGATGACATAAGCACCACTTTCTCCAATTTTTACTCTCTGACCTTGTTGGATATATTAATGAACAACGTGGACTTTTTTTCATGGTAATATTAGGAATTCTTGGGAAAGTTTTAGGCCTAATCTAGCCCCTAAATAATCATAAACATCACCCATTAGTATGCTTTATATTTCTTATGCTGTTTGTGATTGTGAGCATGATCTATGATTATATTTTATGTTAAGTCTACAAATTTTAACCTATTAAAATCCGGTTAAAATATATGATGCTAAAATTAGTTTTTTATTTACATATATAAATTTAGGGAATAGGTAAAAATCATCTAGATATGTTTTGGAGGTCTTTACCTGGATAGTGTAATGATGCAGAGTGAAAACCTACCTTTTTTCACCCTGCTTGTAAATTATCTTAAAATAGGTTAATGGTGTTGGACTTGAGTGAAACTTGGTCCAAACCTTACCCTATGTCTTAGTAGCACTGTGACTAATTTGGGGGAATTTTGGGTAGGTTTCCAATTTTATTTGTGAATTTTCAATTTGCTAGGGTCCAGATAGCTTCACAAAAGCCCATCCAGTGGTCCAAATTGTAAAATCAACTTAGACCTATTTACAAAGTTAATATGGCCATAATCTTACTAGAATCAAGCTCCCTGTGTTAGCTAATTAGACTATTAACCTAAGCCCATTTGAAGTCTTCTAGCCCATGAACCAACAACTACAAAATTAGTGTGCGACCAAGGAACACTGTTTCAGCACCTTAGTGCCGAGATTAGTGGGCCTTGTTCTGCTTGATTGGCCCATGGTCCAGATATGATGGAATTCATATATGAACCCTAGAGTATAGGGGCCCACCCATCCAAATTTCAGCCTGTGTGGACATTATTAGGCTCATCTAAAAAATCGTCTAGTAAGCCGATTTTATTAAAACCCTAGAATTGATTAAAGCTCACTAAGTGATCATGAAACCAAAACTTAATTAAGTTACATAATAAGGTTTAACACTTTACTTAGGACCTACTTAAGATAATTAAGTGATGTTTTAAGTGTGGAGCTTATGCCGAAGCTTTGCCTCGTTGTGAGTACTGATGTGACCTGATTCTTATTCGATTCCATCACTATGCTACGTATCGCAGGTGAGCTCATCGATTAGAATATAGAACTCTACTCATCCAGGTTCATAGGACTATCCCTTTGCTTCATTTTTGCTTGACTTAGTGTGTGTCAAGTTTAACCGCATTTAAACGTAGGATGGCATTGGCGGCATTTTATCGGATCCCTCCGATGTTAAGCTATTTAACCATGATTTCTACAAATGTTTAATAAAACTTAAAGGTTGAGATCCCTTGATAGTTTTTGAAAGATAAGATCCATAAACTAAGTATTAAATCCTATCCCAAGCCTATATGTATAAATATGAGGGTTTACTACTTTTACGAGTAAGAGTGTCTATGGGATGTGTGAACCACACTAATACTCCTTCAAACCCTGAGGTAGTATGGAATATGAGAGCATTGCTTAACACATCACACTTTTAGAATTTCTGGCACTAACTTAAACGTTCCTTTTGTCACTCGAGTACTATAGTGGGTGTCATATAGAGGATGTGAGGGTGTAAGTGTTGTATATGTGAAATTGAATATTAGCAATGCATGCGTGCTGACACTTGTTTAAGTATGTTTGCTTACTGCCTAGTGTGAGGCAATTCTGAAGTTTCTTCAGTTCCCATGGGTAATAGAATAGTCATTTGTCAGCTTGCCATTTTATCGGTAGTTATTCGTACCACTAATAAAATTTATTTGATTAGTGATATAGTTTTCTATTATACATAGGTGAGGTTCCTTAGCGTTGGCCTACCTAGGTGGATAGATCAGGTGGCTCAGTGGTGGTGGTAGCGGGGGCCCTGTGTTGTGTTGTGTCTTTTTTTGTGGATGATTATATGACAGGCATGTGCCCTAACTATGTGAACCTTGTATGACTCGGATGTATATCATAATGGTTGTGCTAGCATATTTTATCATTAGATTATTATATTATTATTGTGGAGCTGTAATATATTGGGGTAAGATTAACCATTGTCTGCAGGGTATATAAGCCCCAGAGTCATAGAACATGATGATGAACTATGTTGGGTACACAAAATGTATTTGGTTGCAGCTGTTTGTGTGTTAGAGTAATGTGGGTGGAAGAGCTTACGATTCACACTAGTTGAAGACCCCCATGGAGTCCGAGTATTAGGGTTTGATGCCATGATACTTGAAGTTGCTATGAAAATTCTCTAACTCTTTGATTATTCCTCGTGTGGGGTATGTGAAAAATGTAACCACGACCCTGTTTAAAGATTTTATCATCTTCATGTAACTAATAAGAAGATCTAAGCTAATTACTTAGAGTAAGTAGTAAGAATATAATGTACGCAACAACATGCAACCTTAAAATGACAGTGAAGGTGTGCTTCTTTTACAGTTGGGAGTGATCATCACAGTTTTTAAATCACCATTCATAATCATTGGGGAGGTTTTGCCTTTGTTACAGATAGGGTTGTTTATATAGGATTCTTTTAAGTTTAAGATATGCCTTTATAGTACGAACTCTGCACACTCTATGAAAACCAAGCCTGATGTCTGTCTTAAACCTCCACAGAGGGTTGAGATTCGCTTCCGTAAATTTTGTACACGATAGCCCAACAAGTAGCTTCCAAATTATAATATCAGGATTTGGTCTGTCCCTTCAGGCTGAATTGTGGTGTTACATAGATAGTTGCTGTATACACTTGTGCTCATTGTGCCGTTATTTTTCGTTCGTGCTTTTGTATGTGTTTGATGCGTGCTTATATATATTTATTTGATGTATTATAAAGTATGTCTTGACCAATTTTTGTATCAACAGATCAAGCATTATATCAGGTCATCTAGATGAAATGAATAGATTTCCACTTCAGTAGTTATTTTGATGTATTTATACCCTTATTTTATCGTATTATATTTTGGCTCTTATTATGTGTTGAGTGTTCTTATGCAATGTCGTTATATATAACTTCATATTAAGTTATTGTACGCATCTATTCACTTTTTCTGTCTAAATGTTGGTTGCACATTTAGTGGTGTATTTTTTTCTCAAGATGCCAAGAGTCTTCTTTTAGTCTGTTTCTCGTTTGAGTCTTTTCAACTTGATCTTAGTTTTGGAGTGAACCAAATTTGAAGTATTATAGTGTTCGCCTGACTGCCACATCCAGGACCGTATCCAACTATCCCGCAATCGACCTGACTACCCATATTGCTGTTGGTGCACATCATGCCGATCCAAGCCGGTGCACCTAGTTCCTACGGGGCGTTTGTGCACGCTACCTATTTCAATCCTTCTGACCTTGGCTATTTCCTGGCCCGAACCAAACCTGGTTCAACACACCTTCACTCTGGAAGTTACTTTAGGACCTTCACGACATTCGATTGAAGTTTTGCATTCTACCTATTTTGACGTCATAGATGCAACGGTGAGGTCCATTTATGCGTTGGAGCATCATAAAAACTAGTTTTGAGCCTTAGATGATATGCAACATTTGGAGTCGTTCAATTAAAAAATGACAATAATCCACTTGCGATTGTAAATTGTTAAAACATTATAAAAACAGTAGATTGTAAGTAAAAAATACCGTAGACTGACATGAGAATTAGCATCAGGTCTCATGGAACCACAAAAACTTTGTCATGCGTGCATTGTTCTTTAGTTGTAAGTAGGATTAATTCCTAATATCAATGTCAAGGGAGCATTGGGGGCAACCCTCCACTCAACTCACCCCCCGTGCACTTGCATCTCAGCCTTCCATCATAAGAAGGTGTACGATGTCGTACACAAACATATATGTATTATTTAACAAGATTTTATTTATAAAATTTAAGTTTATTTATAACATAAGTCGTATACAGTGCCCCTAGTTTACATATTATCTTATAACTTAAAAGTACTTTTTTTACATGTAATTGGGAAATAGGAGATCAAATCTCATTGTAATCATATAAATGTTGTGTTACTGAAAAAAATTAAAATTGGACACTAAATCAACTTTATTTCACAGTTCTAAGTTTTTGTTTCCTAATAATTATTTTTTTCTGTCACAATGGATCAGGTCACAATCACATTACATATAGGAGTTTGGATGTACCAAATTTGAATCCACCATTTAGCGTTCAAAAATTTAAACCCGCCATTTAAATTAGAGAATTTTTTTTATTTTGACATCATTTTAGTGAAATTCAACCGATGAATATTTTGATTTTTTTTCAATGTAAACTTAATTAATATTGTGATTTTAATTTAAGAAGAGGTGCAATGCAATGTACAAGAAATATATATACGTGCAAAATAAAATAATACAATTAAATAATAATATACGCTACAAATAAAACAACTTAAAGATATGTTCTAAATGCACAATAACTCTTGTATAAGAACTTACCCATAAAAAAGGTTTCCACTAGGTATTGATGGATCATGCCAAAAATAAGATTCCGATGGGCTTAGTTGGTCTGTTTCGGCTTGCAGGCCCATATAAAAACTAATAATGCATTGAGATGATAATTAAAAAGATTTATGTAGTTTTTTTTTCCAAGCAAGAATATTTATGTAGTATTGTTTATAGAAGTTACAACCAATTTTTTTATATATAAATAAATATAAATGAAATAACACTCCTATTGAATTTGGCTCATTAGTTAGGGACAGTTTCTCGCAACCCTCTTCACTTTCATATTTAGATGTACTATCTTACAAATTGGGTCAATACGTGTGTAACTGTGTGTGAGTCTAGGTCACTCATTGCCCTAAGAAAATGAAAACAATTACTTCATATCCATAGTAATTATCAAAAACGTCACAAACTAGCATATGCGAAAATGTGCAATGAATTAATCATTAATCATGAGAATAATTAAGGGTGTACATAAAATGATTTATTCTTGAGATTCATGGGTCTAACTTAGAGGTAATACTAGGGTTATTAGGGACAATTGTAGATGACGAAATTTGGACACAATCTATTAAAAAAACATATTGATTAATAAAGATTAAGCTGACTCAAGCTCGACGGTGGTGGAACGAGTATGGAACTCAACTTGGGCTTATAAAACAATATTCAAGAATTTTTTTAGTAACTCAGTTGTTATTCTAATCAGGAAGAAGACAAATGGTTTTATATAATAAATTACATCTATTAACTAAAAAGAACATCAAATCACACAATTGTGAATCACCAAGATAGATGTTCAAATTTAATATTTTTTCAAAACAAAATTAATAACTTGATAATTAATAATCTTTTTGTTTAAAATTTTTGGCCAACATTTTGATGTGATTTAATTAATATCTTTGAATTTCTTTTGATCCAAATATAAATATGGTATGCAGTTGCTCCTAAGATCAAAGTTTAAAAACTTGGGACTTGGAGTTCACTTCGTAGGCAATGGAGTGGAGTTGACTTTAATTCGACTCTTAACTGACTCAAAATTATTTATATCGATTTTCCAATCCAATAAGTAAAAAGATAAGTCAAATTAGTGGATAATATTTACTATGAAACTTGAAATTGAAAAATATAAGATTTATGTTACTTTAAACAACTAATTTAACTAAACTTAAAAATAATATATTTTTGAAACCTTTATTTACTCGATTTGGGAAACTCTTGATAGAGACAAAGAGAATCAATCATAAAATTTAAGTTATTTACAGATTTCACTCAAGACTTTATAGAGTCAAAAAAGAAACTCTAAAATTATGATCAAGATAGTTCTTCTTATTTGACTTACCAAATTCTTTCCAACAATAATCCTTTGAAAACAATATACTATCCTTTCCCATGAATCATACTTGTTTAAAAAATTCATCTTTTCAAGAATAAGCTTTCATACTCCTTTTGCATAATTACATTTTTTAAAAAATGTTCTTTCGTTTCAAATTCTCTTTCCGCTTGATTAAACTCGACTTAATCTGACTCCACCTCCAAAATATGATGAATAATTTTCTTGGTCTACATGCAACAAGTGCAAGTTATTAGGTGCCAATGAACATGAATACATCACAACCAAATTAAACTACATCGATGTATATCAAAAGAAATTATATTCAATTGAAATAAAGCCAAACACTCGAGCAAGATTCATGTCTCAGTCTAGCGTGCTTCTAGTGGGACTAATTGATTTGCATAAATCAATATATATATATATATATATATATATATATATATATATATATACATACAAAAACACTGCTATGCGCTGCCTTAATTGGCAGCGCATATGCAGCGCGTCATATCCAGGCCGTTGGATTTCGATCCAACGGCCTGGATCAATCATCCAACAACACCCCCCCCCCCGAACGCCCTGTTTCCCTCCCGCGCACTCTGCCTTGTGCCCTACTTCTGGACCCTCCCGGCCCCGCCCGCGGCCGTCCCCTGCCCCCTTCCCGTCGGCCGCCCCTGAACCCCCCCGGTAGGCTGCCCTTGCCCCTGCCCGCCGCCACCCCGAGCGCACCCCGCAGACGCTCTGCCCTGCCCGAGGCCTCCCTGCCCCGCCCGCGCCTCGCCCCAGCCCTACCGCTCCTTGCCCCCGCCCGCTCGCCCCCGCCACCCCTGTCCCCTGCCCCTGCCCCTGCCCGCGCGTCCCTGCCACCCTTGCCCCCGCCCTAGCCGCTCTGCCCGTGCCCCCTACCCCGCCCTAGCCGCCGCGCCCGCTGCCCCCACCACCATGGCCGCACCGCGGCCTCTCCCTCCTGGCCTCGCTCAGCGCCGCGGCTCCCCGCCCCCGCCCGGCCGTGTCAAGGCATCTACCCGCCGGCCCTCGGCAGTTGCGTGGTGGGAGGAGGGAAGAAACAGGGGAGAAAAATGGGAGATGGTAATTTCGTAATATAAACTTGACTCGATCTCGACTCGAGTCAATAGTATGAAATATATTTTTTAAAAAATAATAAAATAATTTTATGATAAAAACTTAACTCGATCTCGACTCGTGTCAATAGTATGAAATAATTTTTTTAAAAAATAAAATAATTTTATAATAAAAACTTGACTCGATCTCGACTCGAGTCAATAGTATGAAATAAATTCTTTTTAAAAAATAAAATAATTTCATAATAAAAACGTAACTCGATCTAGACTTGCCTCCCTCGCCCCGCCCGCCTCTCCTACCCCGCTCGCCTCTCCCCGCCCGCCTCCCCTGCCCCGCCCGCCTCCTGCCACCCCTTCCGCCGCCTAGCCGCCGCCCATTACCAACCCCTCGCCCCTCGCCGGCAGCCGTGGCTCCCCTCCGTCCCCAGCTGTTGTCCCCACCACCCTGGCCACACCGCGGCCTCCACCTTTGGCCTCGCTCGACATTGCGGCTCCCCCGCCCCTGCCCTGCTGTGTCCAGGTGTCCACCCACCAGCCCTCGGTGAGGTCGCCGGCGGTTGCGTTGTAGGAAGAGGGAAGAAAGAGGGGAGAAACATAGGAGAAAACAAGGATGGTAATTTCGTAATAAAAACTTGACTCGATCTCGACTATTGACTCGAGTCGAGATCGAATCGAGTTTTTATTAAGAAATTATTTTATTTTTTAAAAAAATTATTTCATACTATTGACTCAAGTCAAGACCGTGTCAAATTTTTATTACAAAATTATTTTTTTAAAAAATTATTTCTTACTATTGATTTGAGTCTGGATCGAGTAAAGTTTTTGTTATGAAATTATTTACTTTTTAAAAAAATTATTTTGTACTATTGACTCTAATCGAGATTGAGTTAAATTTTTATTATGAAATTACCATCCCCCGTTTTCTCCTATGTTTCTCCCCTGCTTCTTCCCTCCTCCCGCAGCCAACCACCGGTGACCTCGCCGGAGGCCGGCGGGTAGACATCTGAACGCGGCCGAGCGGGGGCAGGGGGAGCCGCAGCGCCTAGTGAGGCTAGGAGGGGGAGGCCGTGGTGCTGCCAGGGTGGTGGGGTAGCGGCTGGCGGGGGTAACCTTTTAAGTAACACCCGGTCCGGTTAGGACTGGTCGTTATAGGGTTGGTTTTGTTAAATTTTGAGTAACACCTGGCCAGCAAGGCCCAAAATATCGTGAAAAATGGCGGATTGTTATAGACGAGTTGCCGAAGCTGCGGCAGTTGGAGCTGCCATCTGTTCTTGAGGTGCACGTAGTTCATTCAGTTGACCACGCCGAAGGTGATCACATCAGACTGCCCGGCTAGCGCTAGCAGGGTGCTGCTAGTTGAGCAGGTTGCTGTTTAGATCCTACCAGATGAGGCTCTTGCAGTCGCCAATCTACAGTGGGATCGGGTCAAAGAAGGAGTTGTTGCCAAGCTTGGGGATGGCTAGGTTGCTCAACATGCCGATCCATGGCAGGATTAGCCTCAACAAGTCCATTGTTGTATTTTGGAGATTCATCAGTACGTTGACAGATGCTAGGGTAGATCCGCAATCAAGAGGATTGGCATGTTTGTGGAGATGAGATTGGCACATGATCGCCGCACTTCATTGTTGGCAGATGGATTTATTTGAAACAAAAGGGTTAAGCTTATCTTGAAGTATGTGATGCTTTGAGTATTGGTGTACTGTTTGAGCCAGAGAGTGGTCTCTCATTAGGTCAATGACCCATAATCGAGCAGAGTGGGTATGCTTTGGTTGTGACTAGTGTTGAAACCTTGGAGTTGTTATGAGATGTTATACACAACCCTTTTTTGGATTGCACGAAGCTAGTATGGGATAACATATTATGCTTGTATGCACCTAGGTTACCAATTGGTTGTGTTATGATTGAAAGAGGCAAGGTCGCTTAAACATTGAGATGTTTCAATCAATGATGTGAATATCAGTCAATGCAACTGGGATGGTAATAAGTCCAAAATGATTGTGAAGAGCATTGTTTTCATGGGGAGAACACGGTGTTCTTATGGCAAGATACCATGTGGCTATGTACCACACTGAAGGGCACCAAGATGATGAATTGGATGTTTGAGCATTCAGCCAAGTTTAGTACCTGGACAAGTTTCTCATGGGGACAATGTCATGCTACCGTTGGAAGGTGTGTTGGCATTGATGATGGGTTAGTCTATGCTAGTGGGTAGCGGTTGTTTATCTCTGCAAGCAGACTAAGACAAAAGTTCATGGAGGAGTCCCACGATACCTAGTTGGTTGGCAATCAAGCTTGTGGCCTATTTGATTGGTAATTACCAATCAATCAGTTCTAAAACTAGATATGATACATTAACCAAATTAGCAAGAATTCATAATGCAACAAGCAAAATCAGTTATCAGGAGGATGCAAAATTTAAAAGGTTGCAAATTGGTTGCAATGCAATTGCAAATTTACAACGAAAAGTGGGGGTCAAAAAATTAGGGTTCTGACTTTTAGGTTGATGCAAATTAGTTGCAATGCGGTTGTAAATTTGCTACCAGTATTGTAGTCGCAAAAGACTATTTTTCTACCAGAGTGTTTATTATGTCATTAAATTAAAATTTTATCCAATTTTAATAACATCATCAATATTTAATTATTTATTAATAGTATTTTATTTAATTAATAAATTAATAGGATAAGAAAATGATACTAAAATATACCTTTCTTTGATGACGTTTTATAGTTATTTTTCACATTATCAAGTTAAAATATAATCCAACTTTGACCACAATATTGATATTTAACCACTTACTTAAGAGTGTTAGAATCCACGAGATGTAAGTGATTATTATTTCAAAGTACGAGGTGTAAGCAATCATTTTTTTAAAATAGGGGACTAAGTGATGATTTGCCAAAAAATGAAGGTTATATGTGATTTTTACTCTAAAATAAATGTATAAAATTTATAAAGACTATGTTTTTGTACATATACATAATAAATAAATAAATAAATAAATAAATAAATAAATAAATAAATAAATATATATAATATATATATATATATATATATATATATATAGATACACACACATAGGCACACACACACACACGTGTATATGGCGAGTGTTGCAAGCCCTTGATATTAGCTTATAACTATCGTCACTATTAGACCGTATGATTACGTCACGTGGTTAAGGAGGAAATGGAATAACTTAAATAATATTTTATATTTCCTTTTACCCTTATTATTGCCTCCATCATTATTTTTAGCATATCTTTTGGGATGAGGTAGAGAGTAGAGCAGGGGCGAGGAGTTTGGATCACAGGCACATACGTGCTTGGCAATTATCAAGCTTGTGGCCTATATTTGATTGTCAATTAGCAATCAATTGATTCCAAAACTAGATATGATACATTAACCAAATTGAATTTGAAAACAATAATTTTTCTTGTTGTATGGCAGCGAAGAATAAAACAATTACTATATTTATTCTTTTTCCCACTTCTTTCTTTTAAGCGCAAGATAACTTTAAGAGATTGCGGGTTTTTTCTACCAATGGGCCCTTCTTTCCCCACCTCCGTGGAGATGGTATACATGATTCATAACTACTCCTCTTACTATAGAACACTTACCTAGCCAAGACTCAAATCCTGCTCTACTCAACCTTTTCTACCCACTTGTCCAACTATTGTTGAGCAGTTTTCGATATTAGACGGACCTTCGTAGAAAAAAATGTGCAAGCCTGACAATTACGAGGCACATACGTGCGTCTAATCTAGACTCATGAGCGAGACCTGCGCAGCAGTCGTGGCGGACATTGTCACAGCCGCAAACGACAATCAGGGAGGCAGCATAAAAGCGTCCAACAGAGGTGACTATCTTAATAATAGCCGGCGGATCAGGAGTCGAGTGATGGGATGGGCGGAGGCAGAGAAGGAAGTTGAGATAGGTGTTGGAGATATTCCCTCCCATGAGAAAGCGTTCAATTACATAGGAAGTCATGAAGACATGAAGATAATCAAAGAGGTATGAGGAATTCGATGAGAATTTGTAGAATACGAGAAGAGACTCATTTGTGAGGATTCCAATGCTCAAGAAGTAGTGTTTAGAGTTGACTCTTTATTTCTATGATGTGTTCCATATTTCTAGTTTATAAATATGTGATTGGACATATGTATTGGGTGTGCTTTCCCTTTGAAGAAGTTCCATGAAGTGTTCTTTTTAGGGGAGACATGAGAGGTTGTAGATCTGGATAGGGTCACCATTGGTGGTGCATGATGTGAAGGAAGAAAAAGAAATTATTCGTTGTGAGGAGAAGATATAACTTCGGGTTTTTCGACAAGATCAAAAGTGGTTAATTTCTTTTCTTTTCTACCTTTTTGTCTATATTTTGTAATTGGGAGTAGTGTTACTCATTTGGGTAGAGTTTTATACTTTTATTGGGGTAGAGTTTTTCACTTGGGTAGAATTTTCTACATGTTTTGTGTGGAGTTTTCTACACGTATTAGTGGAAATATTTTCTGGGTTGTTTCCGCTAAAGCGTTTATTTCTTAGACAAGTGCCATCAGAGCTTTGGTTCTTTTTTTTGTTTGTCTTGGTTTTGGATAGGAACCTTTTGTGTCAATATGAAAGATGGTGACGGGACGCTTCCGTACACTTCCGGTGTGCGAACATGATGTTGTCTATGAGTAAGGGGACGAGGTTGTGGTGTTTGATCTTGCCAATGGTCTTCATCTCCGCAGTCAACTCCCTGTCGCCCTAGCCCACTCAAGTGGATGAGCTTCTTGATGGCGACGATGCTTCATCCTTGAGCTTGGCTTTGTACACTTCTCCAAATTGGCCGGAGCCAATGAGGCTGTCGTTGTTGAAGTAGTTGGCATACAAGTCAGGGGAGAAGGTAGCACATGGTGCCCAGCTCTTTGGGGATGGTGCCTTCCAATTGGTACAACAACTACCGGTGATGGGAGAAGTAGTTGTTGTAGACGGTAACCGTTGTCGACCCCATGATGTCGTCCACCAGCCCATCGGCATAGTAGGAGAGGGAACAGTGGTCCACCCAAACGTTGGACAATCTGTACAGGGAGATGCCATCATTTTCCTACCATGTCCGGTACCCAGTGGCTTGGGCTCGATTGGACTTTGGCATTTCCCCGCCGGCACACAATGGTGGATGTGCAGGTTGTGGATGATGAAAGCTGGAGATGTACTAGAGGGTGATGTAGGCACAGCCAGTGATGTGGACATTTTGCCTGCGGCCGTCGATGGTCTTGAAGCAGTTCATCAACAGCTCCTCCTGGAGGTTGATCAGCAAGTCTGCCGCGAAGATGATCCAGACCGGCTCCTCTTGGATGACGCCGAACCGGAGGGTCCCTGGTGTCGAGCTCACGGCGTCCTCGTCGATGAGTCGGTGATGACGTAGATCTGACTGCTCTTGCCGTCCAGGGCATTGCGGCTGAAGCCGATGCCTCACTCGAGGAGGCGCTACCGGTTCGACGCCTAGTTGGCATCGCACCTCCAGCAGTCGTCGATGGGATTGCCCATCATGCATGACAATGTGACATAATCATCTTCCTCAGATGCACCATCATCATCGACTCGTTCAACCCCCTACCAAACTAGGAAAAACAGAGCACAAAGATGAAACTCTTCTCGGTTGTTTTGATGCACTAAATCGTAGTGTGGTAACCAACTCACCATTGGACATCTCGGACGATGGATTCTAGGTCTGGGTGCTGGTGGGGGAGGGACGATGTAAAGACCGTGGAAAAAAAATTTAATATATTCGACTCGGTTAGGAAAGGACCGAACGTGTTATATTCTTTACCTGGTTAATTATTATATTTTATTATTACCTTTATTACTCGGTTACTCACTTAAGTGAAATACGGGTGTTTTCACATACCCTCGCTGTTATTTTCATTTTTATAAATTTTGAAAGAGGACATCATTTGTCACATACGGGTGTAGGGGTGTCTTCCTCACTGTAGCTGCCTAGTTCTCCTCTTCCTTGCCGGTGTTTCTTCCTTCCTTGGGGTATCCTTCCTATCTCAAAATTTCAAGGCAGACCTCACACCCCGACGACCTCTCTGGCTGCTGGGTCAAGGGGTGACGTCGCCTTGCCCCTGGGTTCCAATGGGTGGCGGAATTTCAGTGGTTATGGGCGGAGTTGTAGTGTTCGACACTGTGGGAGATTCCAGACGTCCAAACCAGTTTGCTGGCCAAAGACTCACGCCGTGCATGCTCACAGCGCTTGACCTTGACGTTGGGTTGTCGTGCAGGGAGAAGGGAAGTGTTCCTGGTGGTGCTGCTGGCCGGGCGGAGTGCACCTTGCAGTCCCGGCGGTGCTGCTGGCCAGGAGTCGCTCGCCTTGGTGCAGGACGGAGTTTGACATGGATAGTTGCTGTAAAGCACAAGCTTTATGCTTCCAATTGGATTGGTAGGGAAGGGAGTGAAGGACGTGGTCTGGTGTTGGGTTGAAGAGGAAGATATCAGGCCTGGTTTGGTGCAGGACGTCGCCTTGGATAGCTGCTGTAAAACGTGGACGTTAGGCTTCATCTTTGGCTATTTTAATTCATTGTTGATGCTTGATTAGGATGTTTAGATGGTTGTTCAATTAGGTTGCATAGGGAAGAAGAAGAAGGGTGTGATCTGAGTTGTGCCAATGACGAAGTTGGAAGAAGAGAAGGGCCGACGGGAAGAAGAAGAAGAAGAAGAAGCTCACGGTGGCAAATCTATAAATACTGGTTGACTCGATACCGACTCGAGTTAAAAATAATACGAACTCGTAATAAATCTTTAAAAATAATTATTTTAATGGATTATGCGTTAAAGTTACTAAACTAATTAATTATTGGACGAAATCGACATGGACATAAGTAATAAAAATATGGTAATGATAAACGGTCGATAATTAATCGGCACATAACAAGCGATTAAATTAAATCAGACAGTGATAAGTAATTAGTAAAATAAAGATTTTACCTTTACCATATTAAATTTAATATTAGGTAAATAAAGTGGCTATTTTAATAACGAGTCATTAATATAGAAAATGAGTTATTAAACTATAGTCGAGTAGCAATCACTAGCGTCGAACCTAAATAGCATAATGAAAATAAATAAAGTTCGAAATTTTATTTAGTCGAATAATTTAAAATAATTGTATTAATAATATTTTAAAATTAGAATAATACAAATTATTTTAAATAATTTAATCGTACAACTTATTTAACTAAATTGCTATGAATAAGGATAGCGATTAAAGATTTAAAACCGTAAACTAAATTATCAAGATTGTGGTTAAGTAATTATCATCTCAAAGGAAAATATACTAATAATAGTAATTAAATATTTATTTATAAGTTGATAATTATTTTATTATTTGTTAAGTGTTAATTATGATCTAGATTATTAATGTAAAGTAGGATTTAAATGATTATATCACATGAATAGTTTAATATTTAATATTGTTGAAATTTAATAGTGATATATATATTAGTCATTTAGTTGCATGCAATTCTACTCGAATAAAATTATACTTATGTATAATTTTATGTCCTCGTCAGATTAGGATCATTGGTCGCAGCTGCAAGTTCGAAATATCCAAGTCCGTATAATTATTTAAAATGTTGTATTTTCCCTTGTAGACAACCTGGTCAGCCTGAGCCCAGATTCGACGACCATGCACCGAGTGCAACCGGGGTCAAGGAATTGACTCAGTCTAACACGAGCTACGCCCTTCATAATCCAATAATGGATATGTCAAAATGGACTTAACAGCCATAATACAATAAATTAGACATGGCAGATTGGACTCGCCAGGCACTTACGAACATGGTGGATTGGACTCACCAGCCGATAACAGACATGACGGATTGGACTCACCAGCCTGTAATGGACATGATGGACTAACCCATCAGCCAATAAATTGGACATGGTGGATTGGACTTGCCAGCCAATTACAGACATGGTGGATTGGACTCACCAGCCGATAACGGACATGGTGGATTGGACTCGCTAGCCGGTAATGGACATAATGGACTGACCCATTAGCTAATAAATTGGACATGGTGGATTGGACTCGCCAACCAATTACGGACATGGTGGACTGACCCATCAGCCAATAGATGGACATGGTAGACTAACCCATCAGCCAACTAATAGACATGGTGGATTGAGCTCACCAACCGATAACGGACATGGCGGATTGGACTCGCCAGCTAGTAATGGACATGATGGATTGACCCATCAGCCAATAGATGGACATGGTGGACTGACCTATCAGCCAAGTAATGGACATGGTGGACTGAACCATCAGCTAATAAATGGACATGTTGGAATGGTCACAGCAGCCATTATTATAGATAATGATAGGGAGTTTATGGACTTGTTTTATTTAATTATACAGCTTAGTATTTAATCACTAATGCGGAATTGCCTTCACAGGTTAGCAGCTGGAACTAAAGACTAAGAGACGACATGGTGGTTTTTCTACCCACTCAGGTGGTGAACAGATAATAAGCGGACTTCTCTTTTTACTTTTCTTGTGTTATAAATATGGCTATGGGAAATGGTCCAAGACTGTGGGATAATTACTTCATGCATTGTCATTTGAAACACAAGTTCTTTTGAGTTAGAAATGCTAGACTTATTTTCTTTGACAAGTAATAAACAAGAGTCAATAAATACTAATTTGATGTGAAACCTCAAAGGATAAGGGAAACCACAAACCATCTACTATAATTAAATAATGGGCACACGCACTTCGGACAAAGCCAATACATCAAATTACTCCAATTGGGATACACGTCCAATTAAAAACACTCACCTCTAATTGGAACACACTTTAATTAGGAATACACTCAACCTCTAACTGGAATACACTCCAATTAGGAATACACTCTTCAGTTGTACTCTCTTCTGTTCTCTTTCACTCACAATACAACTACATGTATATCGGAAAAGAAAACCAGCCTTGTAGATACCAAGAGTCAAATACTAAATACTCATCGTCTTCAACAATTCTTCTTGAATTCCTCGTACCTCTTGGAATAAATCTATGTCTTTACAATTCTCCCCTCCCAAATCATAGGGAACACACTAGGGGGTTTCAGCATTCTTCACATGGGAAAGAGATACAACCCTTCGAATCTCTCCTTCTCGCCCCATGTGGAAACTCCTTGAAAAATCTTCACCTCTGCACCTATAAAACCCACGATTCGAGTCAGGGTTTTATATTCAGAACCCGGTCGGTTCGACCATTATTTTTCGAGTCGAGTCAGTTTCAGAACATGTGTACTGAGCCGACGCCGGTCTCGTGTATGAGCCATGAGGGTCTTGTGTACCCAAGTATATGATGATAACGTCATGAACACAACAGAAAAGAATGAGTTATCAGAATATATGAGAGTATGCAGTTCATTTTTTTTATTATGATATATAATGGATCGTAGAATTAGTTTTAGGCCGTTTACCGCGTTAGGACGCGTTACGGGCATTTTGGGTGGGTTGATAGTTCTAGAACATATCATTATGATTTTTTTGGCATTGTTTGATTTTACTGGATTTTTCCCGATTTTTATGAATTTTTTAGGATTTAATACGACTTAGTTATTATACTTGACTCGAGCCGGAGATGAGTCAAGTCTTAATTACAAGTTTGCCACCCAACCATTTCTTCTCCACCCCCGACCTTTTCGCCCCACGCCCAAACCCTAACCGCCGCGCCGCCCCTATCCACGCGCCACCGCTACCACGGCCGACCCTGCCTGGCCGCCGATCGACGCTGCCCAGCCCGGCGACGACGTTGCCGTGATGCCCCGACCAGGTCCGGCCCCCATCGGACCGCCGCGACGCGAGGAAGCCATTCCGCGACGCCGCGCCCGCGTTGCGCTTCCGTCGCCGGCGACCAGCACCGCTGCGATCGGTCAGTCGCCTCAGCACCCTCAGCCTTCCAGTGACCTTCCCCGACCGGAACGGTGCCATCGCCGCCGTGGCCGGCCGGATCTAGCCACCATCACCGCCGACTCTGTTTTATGCATTTTCCGGCGAGCCACCACCTCCGTTGGCCGCGTCGACCTCGTAGATGAGTCGGGCTCACCGAGCCGGTTCCGAGGGTACCCAACACGACCACTTTTTCGGCCAATAGACGTCGCCGGTGATTGTCGCCAGAAAACCACCAGAAGCCGCCAGCAGCTGCCGGAAAACTGCCAGCAGCTGCTGGAAAACTGCCGGAAAACCAGAATTCCTGGAATTCACTGGATTTCACCGGATTTCACCGGGGCTCACCCAGTCGAGCCCGATCGAGCTTCGGATGCCGATGAGCGCCAAATTTGAGTTCCGAGACACGCGACGGAACCCTAACTGTCGCCGATTGTTGACAATGTGAGGTATTATTGATTGTGATTGATGTTTATTGAGTTTGATGCATCATTTAGTTAGCAGGCGTTAGTATTTAGTTTTGATGTGTAGGTACGGAGTAGGAGTTCGCCGCCTAGGCGCGATGACACGCTTGGACCTTCTACCAGGTCTGTTTAGGACTTGTCTGTTTTACTCTTTTCTATTTTATGTTTGTTTTAATGCCTACAGGATGAGTTAAGTGGCGCTTTATCGGATCCCACTTAACTCGGGCCATTTAACCGAATAGTTTTTCGGATTAATAACCCCTCGAGGATGAGATCTCTCGAGGATGATTTCAAAAACAAGATCCACCACAAGTTGCCTTCGGGCCTATTATATAAATCCTTACCCAGCCCTATATATATATATGTAGTTTTCGCGTTTTCAGTGAGACGAGAGATGGAGAAATCGATTGCATGTACCATGCAGAGGATGCCGTGACAGTCAAAGCGGGCTCTGGATTAGTGCCAGCGGAGTGTTCCATTCCCGAGGGATCCTGACAACTCCGCGTTTGAGTTCCTCACACCCGGAGAACGTGGAGGTTTACGGGTACTGTTTAGTACAGCGCATGTCCGGACTTGTGGTTCAAAGGGTACTAAAGGCGACTGCCTGAGAGTACTCGGCCTTCGTGCTCAAGGCCAGGAGAAATATGGAGGTACGGAGAGGGCTTAGGATAAAGTTTCAGGAGAAGTACTGAAAAGAAGTGCCGAGAGCGGCATAGTACCAGCAGCAGATCAGTAAGTTCGGGATGCTACCGGGTCTGTAGCCCAATGGCTCCTCAGTAGTGCCCTTCAGAGTGTTCACGTGGAGTATAGGATGTTTTCTTTCATATGAGAGTTTGCTCTCATAGCCAGCTTGTTATAGTTATTTTATTTTCCGGACCAGTAACACTTGTTACTGACGTGTTTTTATACTATATGTTGGTAATAATCACGAGTTGGAGGAGCCAGCTTGGACGGAGGAGCAATGAGGTCTTGTGCACACACACATGTTAGATTTCTGAATGTTTAATATTGTATTATTATGTTATTATATTGTGAATGACATGATTAAATGTTTGAGCATGATGATATGATGTGAATGAAATGCTAAGACACGATAACAGAATGCAAAATATGATCAGAGTTGAGCAGCGGAAGTGTAGTGGGTTGAGATGCAAGCTTCAGAATGAATACGTTATAAATGAGATTCTGTGTGATTGTTAATGCATGCCGATATATTTGTATATATATTATTTTGACAGGGTGGGCCCATAATTGCACTTTTAGGGAGACTCTGTCAGTTTTACTTCAGAATTTTCATCGATTTTGCTCGTAATTGTGATGGTGTGAAATTTAATTTGCATGTCATTCATGTAGTACCATGTTAGGATTTTGTGCATGCATTCATTCATGACGGATCGTATCTTCATCTTAAGACGCCGAGATTAGATCCGCATGAGTTAGGTTCGGGTTAGCTGACCTAACCGGGGCCTATAATATGTCCGGTTCGGTTCACGAGCATGAACCGGATTTGGGGTGTTACAGCACCACTTGTCGAGCACCAGTTGAACTTGAAGCACCATTGTCCATCGTTTGCCAACCGCCAACACATGAGGAGGGAAATATTTTAACACTTCTCTCCTCCCGACTCATGTAGAATGCACTTTATCTCCTGATTGGAACTTCTAGTACATCTCGCCCACCCTCTTGGGAAAAATTACGACTTTGCTTTTCTTCATTTAGGATCAACTTCTCTTCAAACATCTTTACTAACCCATCCGCTCGGCTTTGAAAATAGCTTATTTTCATCTTCCAACTTGACAACAACTTTCCTTCTATCATGAGTATGATCATTACCAAAAATCTTATTACCGAATTCCATTTCTACCTCAGTATAATCAACCCGTTGATGCCATACTTGCTTTGGAGACCCATCAAGAGTACTTCCACTCTTGACATATCGAAGTAATGTCCTATACAAGCTGCCATATTTTTCCCCTTTGCAATGATAAGTGCACCCTTGGATAACGTCCATACTCCTCTAGCAAATTGAGAACTATGGCAAATATCATCCAACTTGGCCAAAGACAATATATTTTCCTTCAAGCTTGGAATATGTCTCACATTCTTTAAAAATAATTTGTGACCCAAACTAGTCACCATATGCACATCTCCCATGCCAACAACACGTGATGTGTTACCATTTCCCATATTCACCATTCCCAAATTTTCTGATTTATAGGTAGTGAAGAGCTCTCTACATGATGTTGCATGAAAGGAAGCTCCAGAATCTACAATCCAACTTGAATTATTCGTCTTACTAAAGCACTCATCATTACAAGAAGTAAAAGTACTAAGTCATTTCCATAATTAATAGAATTGACATCATCATTTTGTTGTTCTTGGTCCTTTTCCTTGTCATGTTGCATATCCCTTGTTTAATTTTTGCAATATCTTTTTATGTGACCAACCTTGTTACAATAAAACAAGGCTACCCTCGAAACCAAGGCTTGCCCCCTAAGGATGAAGTTGATATTGCTGACTTTCTTCTTAGCTCCTCTAACAAGAGTGATGCGGTAACAGAGTTGAAGGTAAGTTCATAAACATGGCTCAAACTCATAATTAAATTATCCCATGAGTTTGGCATTAAACAGAGAAGTAAAGTGACTTGTTCTTCCTCATCAACCTTTACACCTGTTCCCAACAGGTCATTCATCAAGTTGTTCATGAATAGAAATTTAATCCTTCATCTTCAAATTATATAATTGCCGCCTTAGAAAAATCATACTTACTAAGGACTTGTCTTCATATATTCTGTGAAGATTATCCCACAAAGCCTTTGCTGTTGTATCAGTAGTATGTACATTGAATAACACCTTATCATCCAAGGCCAATAAAATATCAGCCTTAGCAATCTCATCTTTTTCAATAAATTGTGCATCTGTCATACCTTCTGGTTTCTGATCCTCGCCTTTAAGAGCAACAGCACAACCATCTTTCACCAATATGGCATGAAGCTTCACCTTCCACATAGGAAAATTACTTCCATCAATTTTAGGAAGTAGAAATTTGGTTGTACTCTTCTCGACCATCTTGTCAAAAGCAAACAAGAAGTTTAATCTTCTCGACAAACCTCCACAGGCGGACGAACCAAAGCTTTGATACCACTTGTTGGGATTGTAACACCCTAAACTCCTTGATATGCTTCGACAAGTAATGAACAAGAGTCAATAAATACACAATAATTTAATGTGGAACCTCAAAATATAAGGAAAACGACAAACCATCCACTATAATTAAATAATGGGCACACGCACTTCGGGCAAAGCCAATACATCAAACTACTCCAATTGAGATACATATCCAATTGGGAACACTCACCTCTAACTGGAACACACTTCAATTAGGAATACATTCAACCTCTAACTGGAACACACTCCAATTAGGAATACTACTTTTTTCTGTTCTCTTCACTCACAATACACATATATATATATATACATATATATATATATATATATATATATATATATATAGGAAAAGAAAACTAGCCTCGTAGATACCAAGAGTCAAATACTAAATACTCATCGTCTTTAACAATTTTTCTTGAATTACTTGTACTTCTTGGAATAACTCTATGTTTTTACGATTCCCCATATAATTGTACGTCTTTTCACATTCATCATATGACGAGGACCCCAACACACCGGCTCAAGGACACTTGCTGACTGCTACAGGATGGACTGCACTCCCCAATTTCATCTCTGATTTAGCTAATCTCTTGGGCATAAAAGTTGCCTTCTAGTTTCATCTCGTCTTTGCAAATGAAGTGATAACCTTGCTCTTCCATGGAACTTATTTAATCTTACAATGGGGAGATAAACGCCAATCTCATTTAGGAAATAGTGAAACAAAACAAATTGTAGTAGTAGTGGTGCGTAAATAGCAGAAGTTTGAGCCAACCACAAAAATATTGGCTATTGACATCAGTAACGTGCGAAAGAGAAACATCATTGCCACTACCATCGTCTACGATCGGAGGGGGACTAGGATGCGTAATATGGATTTTGAATCACATGTTAATTGCTTTCACAATTAAAATGATGACACAAAGCAAAGGATAAAAGATGGACAATATGATTTATGAGACCGAGTTCAACAAAAAATGACAAAGTGAAAGAAAAAGGGGTAGAGTTTGAGGGAAGGGAATTCAGAGTAAAGGGGAAAAAATGGGGACTGCAAGTGCAGAATTTAGATGAAATGCCGCTGAATGAAAGCACTTTCTCTCATAGTTTTTCAATTTTATATATGCGCCATGGATCGCAGCCAAATCTTCGCTTGTAAAAGCTCCCCAGAAGTCCTAAAACTTCTTCTATCTCCATGAATCCCTCAAAGAGACGCTTGGGACCATTGAAAACACCAACTTCCTTTGCTTATAGGTGCAATGGTGAGTTTATGAGAATTTAGAGATAAGTAACCTAATAAATAAGCTGATACTGTTCTGAAGATCGTAATGTTCGACTTGATAAAACTAACCAGATGAGGAAAAGCACCCAACTCCACTACCTTCTTCTGAATTTCAATGTTAGAAGGATCAGTAAACTGAAAGAGAGCAACAAGTGCATCTTCTTTGGCTTTAGAAGTTACAAGTTTTAATCCAATTGCTTCAATCAAAACCACATCTGACTTCTATCAAGACCACATCTGACGTCCGAAGATTAGTCAACAATCCCAGCACAACAGCATTAGAGTCATCTTCGAGAAAGTTTATGAAGGCATGCAGTCTCCTGGGAACAAGAAGAAAATTAGATATTCCTCCCAGTTCATGCTGAGAAAATCTATAGAGCAAATGAAGCGAAATTGGTCAAACTTCTGAAATGTTATTCTCCATCAATGGAAGGACTATGGATACACCATTACACCTTGCAATTACTCTTTCAACATCACTTGATCCTGGCTTTGTAAATTCCATGCAATGCACATGAAGCAGGCTTTCTTATGGCTATATTCAACACAGGTTGCTTGCAAGATGGCCAATAAATTAGTCGTTATTGCCGCCAAATCAAAACTGCTTCCTTCAACATCGATTAGAAGAAAGCTTCCCTAGTATTTCAGTACACTTGGCTACGGTTTTTACAGCCACATGGGAAGTAAATGATCTCAAACAATTGGCACTTAACTTAAAAATTTAGCAAGCGTGTCAAAGGTCAAATCTTTGCATTCAACGATTCTAGACATTATCTCTAAAGAAAACTACCTGGGTATAGTTATACGAACACCAAAATGGAATGTCTAAGCTAACACCCCGTTCGGTTGCTGGAAAAAAAATTTACGGAAACTTTAGTAAATTTTATCGTGATTTTATTTTTCATTTAAATATAAATTTTGTCAAAAACTATAAAATAAGTTTGGTAATATTAGTAAAAATTGTTTTACTAGAGTTACAAGTTGAGATATAATTGTTGTGATAAAATTAATTAAAAATAGGAGTAAAAAATTGATAAATCAACTCACAATCACATTTCCACGTGGAATAACAAAATCTCTTTGACAATCACTTACCCAATAATAATATCACAACTTCCAACTCTAATCAATAAAATGATAAAATTTAGACCAAAAGAAGGCATAATTCAACTTGATTATTATAGAAGATCAAAAAGCAACCTTGGAATAAACAGACAATTCCTCTGAATTTTTTAATATTGCACACAAGAACCACTAGTGGAGAACAACCATTTAGATAATTTTTTGTGGTAAAAGAGTGTTTGTCACGGAATTTTATTGCTGAAAAATTTTAATTCGGTGACAAAAAGGCTTCGCATCAATTTAAATTTGGTGGCAAAATAGTAACAAATTGTCACCTAAATATTTGGGTGATAAATTTTTCTGCTACAAAATGATGGCAGATTGTCACAAAAAAAAAGTAGTAGGTGCTTAAAGTTGTCGACCGTAATTTTAGGGACAAATTGGTGACAATTTTTTTTAAAAAAATTAAAAATGTTTGGGATGTGGTGCCCTAATGTAGGGGTTGCCAGCGTGGCCGCACGGGGCAGCGTGGTAGCATAGGCCAGCATGCCGGCAAGATTGCGCAGGGCGACAGGGGCGACCAGTGTGGCCGCATGGGGCTGGGGGCTGAGGGCTGGAATGGAGGCGCAAGGCAGGCATGGGGTGGCACGAGCCTGCGGTGGTCACATGGGGCCGAATGTGGTTGTGCGGGGGAGGGGTGTGCAGGGTGGTTGGAGTGGGGAGTTTGCTGGGCGGTTACAGTGCAGCCAGAGCAGGTTGGTGCGTGGCAAACGAGGCACTGGGCAACATGGGGGACCGGGGGCTGGATTTTTGTGTTTCTTTAAATTGATGGGGGTTTTATCCCATGCATCGATCCATCGGCAACCATTGCCTGCTTGTCTTCCCCATTGCTTCTGTGAAGTGTAGCCACCTTCGACCCATCGTAGTTTGCTACACGAGCTGCTGCCGGGTCACACAACATCACAAGGAGAAAGGTTTGTCTATGTTATCCTATTGTGGTCTTCTATTGCCGCCGGTGCTAGAATAACGTGGCCCATCACACAACACCACCCCCCACCCGTCCATTCACGTTGGCGCTATCTCCACAAGGAGGGCAATGCTCAAGGTTTTATACTCGTGAACTAGTCGGTTTAGCCTTTAGTTCGAGTCAAGTCGGTTTCAGAACACGTATGTTGAGCTAACGTCAATTGAACCATGATGGTCATGTATACCAAATGATATGATGATAACATTAGTAATATATCAGCAGAATGAGTTTTCAAAGTATATGAAAGTACGCCTAGTTAATTTTATTTATAGTAGACTGTAGAATTAGTTTTATGTCGTTTATCACGTTAGGACACGTTATTTATTATTTTTGGGTGGGTTAGTAGGCTTAGAACATGTCATTTGACTTACATCTACATTCTTTTATTTATGGTATTTTGTTATATTTTAGTATATTTTTTAAGGATTTATTTATTATTATTGATTTGAATCAGGAGCGAGTAAAATTTTATTTACAAAACTGTCCCTTGTTGGCCAGCAGCTTCCCATCCCCCTTCCTCCTCTCTTCCTCTCCCTCTTCCTTCCTGCCCCTTCTCTTTCCCTACTTGCCTCCTCTCTCCACCCTTGGCCGCCGGTAGCAGGTTGATCCTTGCCGCCGGCCTGCCCAGACCATGCCGCCTCCTCAACTTCCTCCTCCTTCCCCTACTCGACAGCCCTAGCCCCTTGCCTCTCTCCCTTGCTTGTCCAGTAGCCACCCAACACCATCACCTCCTCTCAGAAGCCGCCGTATGCCAGCACCCCTTAACCAAACCCCTTGCACGGCCTCCTCTTGCCCTAGCCGGCCACAAACCTTGCTACCGCCGGCAAGTGGCAACTCTGGCCACTTCAAGCCACTCCCCCTTGGTGACTTCACTCATGGGATAGCAATCACAGCCGTGGTCTCCCTCACGACAACCGCGGCCTTCACTGCCGCTGCTTAATTGCCGACTTAGGGTATACAATTTGATTTAAATTCATATCATCATAAGCATTATAATTAAATCGTTAATTGATTGCATATATGTGAATTTAGGTTTGTTTTGTTAACTAAGTATGATGGACCAGAAAAGAATGCTAATTTTATTAATTTGTATGAAGATTGTTTATGAATTGTTGATATAATTATAAACGAATACTTGAATTAAGACAATTTTATATTAATTTGATTATCAGAATCATGATCTTTATTTAGTTAATTGATATATTTAATTACATATTAATAAATTTGTGATGTTGATAGTATGATCACTTAGCAATGTAGATTCATAAGATTAAGTAGTAATTGGTGCAATTGTTGTATGATAATATTCAGATTGTGATTAGTGATGATGTTTGAATTTAATTACATTGCCATGATATGGAATTAATTACAGGTTTATCATATGTGACATGATTATTAGGGTTACCTTACCTTGTTGATATGTATGTATCATATAGTTGTATGATTATTAGGATTATCATACGCTTGTATCATATAGTTGTACATGATTATATTGTCAATAGGATTAGTGATTATTTGTTTTGATCAGGATATACATGATTGTCCTAGTGTTATTTGATTTATCCACATCATATCATCCATACATTATATGGGTGTATATGGGCGTTAGTATTTAGTTACGTTTGTTTAGGTTCGGTGTAAGAGCTCGCTCCATAGGCGCGAGACCCTGTTGGGAGCTTCTACTAGGTCCATTTAGAACTTGTACTATTGTTTTCAATTTCTTCTAATGTTATTTTGGATTGTAAGTTGCACGACGTGTTAAGTGGTTGATTTATCGGACCCTCACTTAACACGGGTCATTTTAATGAATAATTTTCAGATTAATAACCCTCGAGGATGAGATCCTTTAAGTCTAATTTCGAAAATAAGAACTACCTGCAATTTGACCTAAAATATCAAATCCCTTCCCAGGACTATATATGATTTTATTGAGTTTTCAGTTAGATGAGAGATGGTGAAATTGATTTGCACGAACGGGTGCACATGCTAGTCACAACGGGCTTTAGATTAGTGAAAGGGTTGTTCCATTCCCGAGGGATCCTGACAACTCTGTATTTTCAGTTCCTCACACCTGGAGAAATGTGGGGGTTTACATAGTGCACATCCAGCATGTGGTTCAAAGGTACCAAAGGCGACTGCTTAGTGAGTACTTGGCCTTTGATGCTGACGGCCAAGAGATATATGGAGGATCAGAGAGGGTTTAAGATATACTGGTAGTCCGAGGGACTAGAAAAATGAGAAAATGCCGAGAGAGCATCAGACTATTCAGTTCGGAATGCTATCCAGACTATAACTCAATGGCTCCTCAGTAGTTACCCTTATGAGAGTTGTGATGAAGTATATGCATGTTTTATTTTCGTGAGAGTTAGCTCTGATTGACAGTTTGATATTAGTTATTTTCTAGACCAGTGACAACTATTGTTGAAAGTTTTCTATTATATATGTAGGTGAACATTAGACACTGCAGTATATACCGGATTTGACTAATGAGCAGTGATATCCTTACACACCCACATGCCTCATGATATGACGCTTTACTATAATGTTAGTTAATGCGAAAACTTTTGATGAAATATTTTGATGATGTTTAATGCATGGTTATCTTGTTTTTGTTAATGATGTTTTGATGTCAAAGATAATGACACTATTGTGAATCAAGTTAGAAAACTTCCCGTCATGTTATTCTGGATAGCAGATGTGTCAAGACCTAGTCAGGGGATTATACTATAGAAATTGTTATGTGTTATAGAATGTGATGATATATCTAGATCTTTTTATATATTTTGTGATATAATGATGGACAGAGTGGTTTGCTTATTGCATGCACTGTTAGGGAAATTCTATCCATTTATTTATATAAATTTTTATCATATTTAATCAATTGGAGTGTGAATTTTTTTGTTATCATATCATCCACGTGGTGTCTTCTTAGCTTGTGCTTTTCATACATTTATATTGGTATTCTTTCATCTTATGATGCTTAGAGTAGATTCCGTCTGCTTAAGTTCGGGATTCGAATTTAAGTCTTGGTTTGGTCTCCCGTAGCACTTCTAGTTCGGTTTAATTGCAAACCGGATTTGGGGTGTTACACGCAACATCTTTGATCTAGTTCCACCATCATCGCCTCACCTGCCCACTTCACCTCTCGCTCTGAACTCGTCGCCTTTGCCGTACATGCCCCATCATTGTCCCTTTCCCTAACTTTCGTCAACACCACGACTTCGTGTCATCATCACCTAGGTCACTCCCTATTTTGTGCCTAGAATTCCTTTCCCTTCGTTTGCTGTATTGTTTTGCTATTGTTCGGGTTTGCTGTATTGGTTGGGTTAGACCAAGCCAACAACAAAAAGAAGAAGAAGAAGGAAGATAGTCGAAAAAAGTGATAATTCATTGGTGTGTCGTTCATCAATTTTGACTCCTAAACAAGTGAAAACTTCTAATCCTCCACAAACAATAGAAGATGAACTCAATTTATTTTGCAAACATTGAGGGATGCTAATAGTTACTAAGAGAGTTATGAGACCCGGATGAAAGCTCATGAGTCGTGTATTTTAGAATATAATGAACGTTTTGATAGATTTTATACAATGTGGTTGGCTAGTCAAACTCCTCCTCAACTAGAGAGAATGAATGCACCCCCTCCTGCTTCTACCATGATGTCTACTGAAGTCCTTTTAGCCATGACACCACAAGCACTCCATTAGGAGATAGTGACACCATCAATTCTCCCTGCCGATGTGCCCCCTATTGAAAAGATTCCAAAATCAGATATAATGACTACATATCCTCAAGATGAAGATGTTGGAAGTTGAGTGTTAGGCGATTGTTCTCATCTTATTTCTCTTAAAGTTAATATACTTAAATGTACGGATACTACAATTGAAGATCCAAAAGAGAAAATTATTGATTTGTTTGTTACAAAAGAGGTTGAAAAATATACATTCTCATTGCTTGAAGATATATAGTTCAATTTAAATTCGATTTGTTGATTAAAAAGTCTTATGATGATTCATATTATTGAGATATTCATGATCACTCAAAGCTTCTCATTCAAAAGCTGATTTATCGAGTTTGGATTCAACATTATTGGAGTGATTGGACGGATACTTTATCTCTCAAATGCAAATTTTCTGTTAGCTAGAATATGAAGTTCAAACTCGAAGACAAGTTTTTTTCTAAAAAGAGGGGATTAGTGACATATAATTCAACTCATCATTGTATAATGCAAATAAAATTTCTTATGGTCAAGGTCCAGATTTTATAGATTAATTTCTTTCAAAACTCAATGACAACTACTTTTCAACCAATGAAGACCGATGACATGATAGACAATGTCCAATTTTTAGTAGTTATTATAATTTCCTAGTTATGTTAATGACCCGCCATTTGTCACAACATAGTGGGCCAAGCTGACCAGGTGTTGCTCAAAATCTAACGTAATTATGTCTATCATTTTTTTAACAAAAACATATATAAAGATCCCACAGTCTTGGACCGTTTCCCAGTAGCCACACTTATTTCTCAAATAATAAAAAAAAGGAGTCCTCATATTTATTTTGCTCCATGCTCTGGTTGTCAATCACCTAATCTCTGTATCTACACACCTGCGGAGGCAATTCCGCGTTAGTGATTACAACACTAAGTAGTATAATAGGTAAAACAAATCAAGTACATTCCACTATTTCCTTATGTTTATTTTAATACGTGGTGGAGCGATTCCGCTGTACTCCAAAACAATGCGGAGGAGGTATCCGCTGTGATCCGCACACCCCGGCCGTAGCCCTTTTTGTGGGGAGGCTACTACTACCGTCTCCGGTGCCAGTGCCTCGCACACCCGGCCGTAGCCTTTTTGTGAGGTAGCTATCACTGCACTCAGGTGATTGCTATGCCCCGTTTGTGGGGAAGCTCTCACTACCAATTCTAGTGCCAGTGCCTCGCACACCCCGGCCGTAGCCTTTTTATGGGGAGGCTATCACCGCACTCCAGTGCCAGTGCCTTGCACACCCCGGCCGTAGCCTTTTTATGGGGAGGCTATCACTGCACTCAGGTGATTGCTATGCCCCGTTTGTGGGGAAGCTCTCACTGCCAACTCTAGTGCCAGTGCCTCACACACCGGCCGTAGCCTTTCTATGGTGCGGCTATCACTGCACTCCAGTGCCAGTGCCTTGCACACCCCAGCCGTAGCCTTTTTATGGGGTGGCTATCACTGCACTCCAGTGCCAGTGCCTTGCACACCCTGGCCGTAGCCTTTTTATGGGGCGGCTATCACTGCACTCCAGCGCGATGGAGGAATCGCTGTGCCTCACTCACCCAGCCGTAGCCTTTTATGGGGCGGCTATCACTACTCCAAAACATCGTCGATGCATTACAAAATTTACGCACATAATATGACCCAGTGTCGGACTGAGTCAATTCTTTGACCCCGGTTGCACTCGGTGTATGGTGGTCGAATCTGGGCTCAGGCCGACCTAGGCTACCAACAAGAAAAATACGATGTTCTACCTATTATACGTACCTGACTTGTGATTTCGTTTGACTATGATCCGTTAACCCTAATCTGAATAAGGGCATAAAATTATACATTAGTATAATTTTATTTTGCATGAACCTACATGCAACTACATGACTAATATACTATCAATTTAAAATGATGTAATTAGTTCATGTTAGTCTTGCCATTTCCTCTTAAATTTTCAGCAATTCTAATGATAATTAATTATTAATTATCCCCATCCAAATCCCCATTATCTAATTGATAATTTAATTAGTTATCATTCTACTTTAACAATTCATTTAACGACCCCAAAGCTCCCAGCTTTATTGTAGTCAACAAGCAAAAGCCGGTATTTTCACTCATGCATGGCGACCAACCATTGGCGGCCTCCATTTGCTGCTATGGCGTCCCCCAACTTGGCCACCACATAGCAACCCTCAACCAGTCCTTGGCGACCCCATTCCGGCCACCTAAATCGGCATCCCCGACCTGACCATGGTGACTCCATGTCGGTCACATAACCAGCGTATGACCCAAGGCAACGCTACCCTAGTCGGCCACCTTAATAGCACCCGACCAGACCCATGGCGACTACTCTAGTCAGCCACATAAACAGCACCCGACCAGCACGTCTTCTATTCCTTCCACCCAATCTTCAGACCCCATCTTCTATCTACCCCACTAATCTGATTGGAAAAACCCCAAAGATCCAACCTTTATCCGTTGTTATCTCCTGGAACTCGGACTACACCCTACATGGGGACCTTAATTTCACCATTCATGGTGGCCGACCAGCAGCCATGGCGACCATGTCCTGCCCCATCAAGGTGACGACCAGCACCACCCCAAGTGACGACCAGTCTGCCCTTTCCATGGCGGATCCAGGTCTGACCAGCAACACCACCCAATCAACACCAACCTGGTCTCCCTTCACGTTTCAGATTTACATCCCTCCCTGATGGTCTGACTCAGCCACCCAAGATAACTCCGTCCGGCCAGCAGCACCGCTGGGAGCACTCCCTACTTCCAGCACGTCAACCCAACTCACAAGGATGTAAGGTGTTGTTGTTGCTACTGCAAAAACAACAGGACGTCCTCCTGGTTTTCTTCTTCCCTTGTTGATTTCTCATTTGATTCTTAGGTTTATCATGTTTATGATTTATGCAACATGTGTATGCATGCAACAAAAGAAAAAGAAAGGAAAAGGAATTGAAAACCAGCGTCTGTCCAAGGAGGAGAAGACTGTAGAAGACACCTCCCCTTCTCCTTTTATAAAAGAATGAAATGACGGCGAGGGTTTGTAGAAACACCCTTTCACCGCAATTCCTTTAACCGGGTAATTGGGTAATCAATACGGTTCACTTAACCATTTCACTTAACCTCTTAAACGGGTACATGGTATGATTCACTTAAAAATGGTTAGATGGATAAATAATATGGTCGACTCGACCGATTCAAGTAGAATCGTTCGGTTAGAAATTACTTTTAATTAACCGGGTAATTCATACTTAACCAGCTAACGAAAATTTTCCCCACGTTCGATCCCACCGCGTCGAACATTATTTTATTATTATTATATATATATATATATATATATATATATTATTTCAGGTCATTACAATCTCCCAACTTAGAATTATTTCGTCTATCATAGCATAAATAAGATGTTCATGACTAAGTACATCTCCGGTATGAGTTCATGTTACTACAATTACACGGAATTTATGCTACAAACAAGCTAGGATATTTTCTGGCCACTTCCTGTTCAATCTCCCATGTAGCTTCTTCTGATCCATGATTTCTCCATAATACCTTTACCAAAGGGCTGTAGTTTCTAGTTGATCTAGTATTTTCTTATCATAAGTAAATGTTTATTTGGATACTTTTGAATCATATTCAATGTTTCTTATAGTGATTTTTCATAGTTCAAGTAGGATCTTATGTATTCTTCTATAACTACAAGCATTGGAAGTAACTTGCCACAAACTATTATTATTGAATACAATAATATTTTCTTTCAATTTGTATTTCTGTTGTACTAGTTATTTGAAATAGTTGAATAAATTAGATCATATTAAAAATGTGAGTTATTGTTGTGATTGACAGTGTGGCCGTTGGCAACAAAAGTCGTACTAGTACAAGTCTACGTTCCGGAGGGAGATAAAAGTTGCAATGAACATGCATATTTGTTGAGGAACTGTAACCAATACAATATATGCATATACCTATTTCTGCAGGATAGGAAATCAAGCATTGACACAGTTTATGCTACTCTTAGATCTAGATCAACGATCGTAATAGTGTTAATTATAACTCTTATTAACATATTGATCTGCGAATGCAAATTGGTTTTTCGCCCCAACAATTGGAGTAAATATCCTTCTCAGTATACACGGTTGGATTGTGAGAGAGAAAGGACATGCAACGTTTTGCATTTCAGGCGTGAGAGAAAATGTGAATGGAAATATGTTTTTCATTATGGGGAAGAATCTCTTCACAAATAATTTTTTATATAAAATGCAAAAAAATAATTGAAAATAAAAATGGCAATGATAGAAAATGATAGAAAAAAAATTATGGGGAAGAATCTCTTCACAAATAAAAAATTAGTATTTCTTTCTAACCACAAAGAGAAAATTATAGAATTTTTTTTTCTTTTCTAGAAGAGTCAATGGCATCTCCGAATGCAAATGGGTTTTTTTTTTGGGAGAAAAATCTGGACCCTCTATATGAGAAACAGCTTAAGCTAGGGTAAATAAAATTCTCTTCCTTAAAATACTTATATCTACAAGATCAAAAGATTGAATGATATAGAGAAGTCGACTTCGAAATCTATATTTCATAGAAACGAAGTGACAAGATGATAATTGAAAACATTATTCAATTTAATCAAACTACGTCTCTCTCAAAATTAATAATTTTTTTATTATTTTGACTGCTTTATTTCATTGAAAATTTGGATTTAACTGCAAAGGAACTCAAATTTGTTCCGCCAAATATTAAACGGAGCTACCAAGATTAGCAGTTGTAGGTACAGACACACCGATACTCAAAATTACTATTAGCAACACACTGCCCATTCCCATTCTTCTGTTGGAGGCAATCCTGCCTGCACTTTGACAGGTTACAAGAGCTTGGGTCCAGCACCAATTGACACCTGGCAGCTCCCTCTACTTCTGTTCCTCCCATTCCTGCATCAACAATAATATTTGATGTCAATTCACCAAGCTCACCTTGTCGACCCATCAAATACCATTCATATTCATCTTCTTAATTCTATTGACTTGATACATATAATCTATAGGTAATTTGGCTGGGTACATTTTTCAGCTGATTACTTAAGACCAATTTAAATGAGGTCATAAAATCATGTTAATTAATGAAATGCATCAAATATATATTCAACACATAGAAACACACCTTAAAAAAAAAGGGATAAACATCATCAACATCCAATATTAACATAAACATGGGCAAAAGATTTGCTTGTGCATAATATGTAATGAAAAATAGGAAAAATGAAAAACCTGCTATGAGCACTAGAATCAGGAGGAAGCACATCTGAGCAATCTTGGCCATTTTCCTCAGCTAAAAAATAAAGTGATATATGAATGTCTAAATGTGTTAATGTAAGAAAAGGATTGAAGGACTTGTAGTGGGAGCCATGTTCTGTACCTTCTTATATAGGAGTGGATGGAGATCACAATTAATTGTTTCATGACTACATTAAAAGTGACCTAAATTGATAGTTATGCATCCATTAACTCCACGTTCATTCATCTTATGGGGGATAGATGTAGATAAGAAAATGTATGTTGTCACATTATTATATTCTCTAAATTTGTAAACACACGGCCATGTTCTTATCATGGTTTAAAAACTCAAAACTCGACTCAGCGTGTCATAGAGTAGAGTCGTCTCTTGGGCTACTAATTGAGCGAACCAGCTCGAGAGCATTTAACGTTCGGCTCGGCTCAACTCAACTTGAAAATCAACATTTAAATACTCGAGCTCGAACTCGACTAGAACTAGAATCCTATGAATCGAGTTTAAGCAAGACAGTGTTCGATTAGACTCGACTTGACTCGATTATAACTCAAACTCGACTCGATAATAAAATATAATAATATATAAAATATCACTTGCCTACTCAAAATACATTTAAAAATTTAATAAGGGGATATAATTTTGCATTAAAATATACTTCTTCGAATTCTTCCCAGCCTCCAATTTCCAATCGTCTCTTTCCTTCATGGCTTCCAAAAGGTGCTTTCATGTCTTATCGGATTATCTAGTTAATAGTTATCTATAAAAAAATATCACATAATTTTATAGGAAAGAAAAAAATGTTAATAGAGGATGCACACTTATATTAAAAATTTCTTCCATGTTTGCTGATAATATGATATGAAAAATACTTATATGAAAAAAAAGAAAGCACTAAATCAAACCCATAAAAATAAATACCCAACAAATATACACAAAATAGAAATCAAACATAGAAAAATTGTGTTTTTTTTAAAAGATCAAGAAATTTCAGTTGACTTAATTCAAGTTAATTGTATAGCATTTTATTAGATTTTATTATATTTTAGTTAGTATTTTTTGGATTTATTTTATTATTATTAACTCGAGTGAGAGTGTGCCAAATTTTATTTACAAAACTACCCTTACATACATTTTCTCCCCAACCAGAAACGCCTCTTCCACTTCCTCTCCCTGCCGCCCTCTTCTTATAACCGTGTCGCACTGCCGCCACCGTTGTGGCCAACAGAAACCTTCCTCTCCCACATCCATCCCCGACCCATCGCAGTCCTCCTCTGTCCCCGACCCATCGTAGTCCTCCGTCCGGATTGGGCCTTGACTTCCCCGGCGTTCTATGTATTGTCACAAGTGCATAATTTATTTTATGTATTGTCACATGCTATCAGAACATGATTTATTTTTATGATTTATAAATTACTAAACTTATTTTCCGTGGTACAATTCATGTTCTTGATGTTATTTTTACGTCATTTATGTTTTTGAGTAACCCCCGGCCGGTTAGGGTGGGTCACTATAGGTGGGATCAGAGCTTAGTTACGTGTTAGATGGTGGGCTAGACTAGGGACGTTGGTTAGGTTGCCGATCATGGGCCAAAATAAGGTCCTGGGATGGGGTTAGCAACGGGCCAAGGGTAGGAATTTTGGGGACAGAATTCTTAAGGTGGAAGGATTGTGAGATCCCTCTTACATCTAATACGTAGTTGATAAGATCTAGTATATTAATAGGTTGTGTATTTATAGAGTTTCAGCTTGTATTAATTAATTTCGAAGAAATGATTTGACCTACCTATTTGCACTTGAGTCAAATCATTATAAATACTATGAAAATCAACTAAGGACACACTTTGCATGGTAGGCTATACAAGACCAAACTAAGCAAACAAAACTCCTAAAGATGGAATTTCCAAATTAAAAATGAGTAGATTGCACGATCCCCTATAAAGATAATTTCATATCTAATATCTACCAATGTAAGGATCTAACATATTATTAGATGTATTCTTCAAAATTTTTTAATTTGGGTTTTATTTTTAAATATATAATTCAATTAATCAATTTGTGCTTACATAAGGTCGTTATAACGGTTACTGGTGGTAGATTTGATCAACCGGGCTGGTAGCAGATTTGATCACCCAGGCAAGAGCAATTGTGAGGAACCTTGTATGAGATCAATATGGAAAGTGAACTATAATTTAATTTTTTATATATCCTTTGGACAAGGTAGCCACTGAATAATATTTGTTCCCAATTATAGATGTATTTATTTCTATTTGACAATAATTTAAGCGTGACTCAAGTCTAAATGGTTAAGCCATAGAAAACATTAATTTATAATTTATTTTAACTTCATTAATGAAATTGCAAATAACTTCAAATTATTACGATCACGTTTTTTAATCTAGAACTATTAAATAACTCCCTTAAGTCTTCTTGGAGTGGTTAAGCATGCATAAAAATGTAGTTCCCAATTTGTTTGAATTTAAATATTTTTATGCCATCATATTTTATAATAGACATTGGGTCACGCAACCTTTTCTAAGCCTTATTAGGACTCACACAACCTTTTCTAAGCCCATATAATCGGGGACGACCAATATTTGATAAATAGAAAAAAGAATGACAATTTCTGTAAAACTCGTGACTTGAGTTAGAGTTTTATATTATCGAATTAATCGGTTAAACCGTGACACTTATTACAAGTCATTTTTTAAGCCCAAAAGCCACAACATTACGACGACTGAATCCATCTGCCTTGGCCTTATGACACCATGATTTGGATGCCTCCACGGCTGGGAGAAATTGGGTTTGGCTCTTGCTACCTGAGTTAGGGCAGCCAATGCTAAATGCCATGGTTGTAATATCCTCTAAACATTAGTCTTATATCTTAATACGTAGTTGATAAGATCTAGTATATTAGTAGGTTGTGTATTTATAAACTTTCAACTTGTATTAATCAATTTCAAAGAAATGATTTGCCCTGCCTATTCGCACTTAAGTCAAATCATCATAAAGAGTATCAAAATCAACCACAGGACCCACATTGCATGGTAGGCTGTACAAGACAGAACTAAGCAAAAAAAACTCTGAGGATGGAATTTGCTAATTAAAAATTGGTAGATTGCAAGATCACCTATCAAAATAATTTTTTATCTAATACTTACTAGTGTAAGATCTAACATACTATGGGCTGTATACTTCTAATTTTTTGAATTTGTGTTTTAGTTTTAAATATATAATCTAGGTCATTAATTTGTGCTTACATCAGCACGTTATAACGGTGGCTGGTGGGAGATTTGATCAACCGTGCTCGTGGCAGATTTGATCACCCAGGCAAGAGCACTTGTGAGGAACCTTGTCTCAGATCAATATGGAGAGTGAACATTAATTTAATTCTATCAATGGATTATTATTTAATTTTTTATAAATCAGTTTGGAGAAGGTAGCCACTGAATAATATTTGTTCCCAACTATAGGTGTATTTATTTCCATTTGACAATAATTTAAGCTGACTCAAGTCCAAATGGTTAAGCCATGGAAAACATTAATTTATGATTAATTTTAACTTCATTTATGAAATTGAAATACCTTCAAATTATTACGATCACGTGTCTTTGGTCTACAATGATTAAATAACTCCCTTATGTCTTCTTGGAGTTGTAAAGCGTGCATACAATTGTAGCTCCCAATTTGTTTTGAATCTAAATATTTTTATGTCATCATATTTTATAATAGACATTGGGTTGCTTGAGTCATGGCTCTTGCAACCTTTTCTAAGCCCAATTAGGCTCACATAACCTTTTCTAAACCCATCTAATCGGTGATGACCCATATTAGATAAACAAAAAAAGACTACTTCTGTAAATCTCGTGATTCGAGTTATAGTTTACATTAGTAACTAGTAGGTTCAACCATCGGTTCTGAATCGAACAAGTTTTATGAACTACGTACTAAGTCATAGCCAACTATGAGTAATAAACGATGGGGGTACTTGAGTATATGATAATAACGTTAAAAAGATGATGAGAAATTAGTTATTAGTGTATATAATTTTTTTTTATGTATTTCATTGTAGAATTATTTTTATACGAAATAATGCATTAAAACGCGTTACAGAGCAATTTGGATGGGTTATTAATTATAAAACTTGTCATTGTGACATTATATTGTGTGTTATATTTTCTGGTATTTTCCCTAACTTTCTTGATTTTTTAAGGATTTATTATGAGTTGATTAATATTTTTTACTCGAGTCCAAGTTTTATTCAAGAAACTACCACCCGAACTTCACCCCAACACTCTCCCCTAAACCTTGATTGCAGCTGTGCTGACCCTAGCCTTCCAGGCGGCAACTCGCTCTCCACGATACTAATCCCATACTTTGACCAGTAAAAATTTCTTTACTTCAAGTTGCCTCTATTCTCATATAACCTTCACTTATATTTTTCACATTGATAATGCATTCTAGACAATCAATTCATTGTAAATATGATTCTTGTTTTCTGGTAATTAATGGTTTTTCAATATCTTGATATTCCGAAGAATTTTCATTGGAGCTCTCTCAGACATTTTAATTTGTGGTCTATACTCTATTTCAATACCTAAAAGAAATAGGATTCTAGTATTCATCTTTACGCCATGTTATAGATATAAGTTATGCTTCATTGTCAAAAGATATTTCCCGTGATAAAAGTTCTTGTGCAAATAATATCATGCCATTTGGTCAGTTTATTGTATTTTAGCTTGTAATAAGTCCATACTGATTGTTGTCTTTAGTAAGTTATTCCTTTTCAGTTTTATGCATATGCCAAGGCTCTTCAGGGAAAAAATTGACTTGCTTTACTTAATCAAGGATTTATCATAATTTATAAAAAAAATTCTGTAGTATCTTTAAAACAGATTTTGTGGCTCATGATTGAACCAAATGAAGAAAGAAGATCCATATCCCGCAATCCTTAATTATTTGGTATGATGACACTGATATTGGCTGCTCTATTGCAATTGATTCTTCATTATCACGATGATTAAATTTCAATACTGGCAAGTTATTTTCTCTGTGAGTTGGCCCTCCCAATGCAGCTGTAGGAAAAATATGGAAGGATGGTTTATGTTACCTATCAAAAGCATAATATCACGCATTAAAACAAGATGAAATCTGTTCATCTCTTGGGCAGTAGAAATCTGGTCATTTTTAATATCTACATATGTTAGCTATTAACTTGTTATGGCTTTAGTAGTTATTAGAATACACCCATAAATTTTATTCGTTGGGGATGATACTAGAATACGTTAATTCCTTTTACAAAATTTATTTATTTCTATTTAATCTACCATTTCACAATGGATGATATTTGCTAATTCTTTTCGAGGATGAAGGCGGGTTAGAAGTTGTCTAAATATGGATAAAGGCTATATAATTCTTTTGATAGTTTTTTTTTAAAATTTTGGGTTTACAATTCTAAGCATTTTATTTTTATTGGAAACATATACTATTAAATGGTGTCTTAGGTATTTTGTAAAAAAATTTCAAACATGGTTGAAACCTGAAAAGACCTTTTATTATTGACTTAGTTTCTATAAATATGTTGATAGATTATTTTTGGTAATTTTAATCTCTACAACTGGATGTTTTTCTCCTAAACGAGCTACTTTCAACCTTATGATTGAGCTGGTTTCGAGCTTCTGATTGAGCTGGTTTTCGAGCTTTTGATCGAGCTGGTTTCAAGCTCCCGATCGAGCTGTTTCGGGCTCCCGATCGAGCTGGTTTGGGCTCCCGATTGAGCTGGTTCGGGCTCCCGATCGAGCTGGTTTCGGGCTCCCGATCGAGCTGGTTTCGGGCACCCGATCGAGCTGGTTTCGGGCACCCAAACGAGCTGGTTTCGGGCACCCAAACGAGCTGGTTTCGGGCACCCAAACGAGCTGGTTTCGGGCACCTCAAACGAGCTGGTTTCGGGCTCCTCAAACGAGCTGGTTTCGGGCACCCAAACGAGCTGGTTTCGGGCACCTCAAACGAGCTGGTTTCGGGCTCCTCAAACGAGCTGGTTTCGGGCTCCTCAAATGAGCTGGTTTTGGGCTCCTCAAAATTAAACAGTTTAGCTCCCAAACAAGTTGGTTTCGAGCTCTTCAAAATTAAACAATTAAGAGTTTTCGAGCTTGAATCGAGCTTGAACAACATAAAAAATGTTCAAGTTGATTTCGAGCATATATATTCAAAACTCGTTCAATCGAGCCATTCGAGTTGATTTCAAGCATAAGCTAAGCTCGGCTCGCTCGCTTGTTTATCAACCCTCATCGTCTCCAAGCCTATTGTCATTTATATTAAATTTTAATTATGTAAATAAATAGTTGTATGAAATTAGTATATATTGGTCTTTTAACACTTGAAATTAATAAAGATAATAAGTTCTGATAATTTTTATAACTTGACTTAATGAGTCAATTATAAATTCAGTCATTATGCAGTCATCGATGGAGTTTGACTTAGTGAAGTCAAAAGAATTTTTAAAACTATGTTTCTTAGAACCATAACACTTAATTAAATTAAAATTCCAACAAGTTTTATTAACAGTAAATGCAGTTGGGGTTTCAAGTATTTTTAAGACTAAGAGCAATTGGATTTTAAAGTGAATTTTAAATTGGGGGTTCAAAACATGTTTAAACAAATTTCAATTTGGAATTGAACGCTTGAACTTTTGAATAAGAGATATTCACCGGGCAAACAACACCTCCTCCAGTAAAGGTTTCAAAACCGATTGACATCCCAAACTACACGAGAAATAGGTCTTACGGGTAAAATGTCATTTACCCATAGGTTTAGCATAATTGGTAAAAAAAAAACCTAGCTAAAACCAAATCATCAATTTCTTTAGTTCCGAACTAATTCGGTTCAATTTTAGTAGGGCTAAAGATAAACTGAAAACTATATTGATATTTTGGTTGGAACTGAACCAAAAAAAAATAATGAAAATACCTGAACTTTTTAAGAATATTTGATAATCAATATTTAATTTTAAATTATCTTAAAATTATAACGATTTATGATGAATTTTTAATTGTTTAATATGTATTTTACGTTTAAAATTAATTACTAAATTATTATGTTCATTAAAATAATGATATAATTTTTATTAAACAATTAAACTAATCTATTTTCATTACTTATAATGCACTTCAGTGATTCACTTACCAAGCCAAATTAACTGTAATATTTTGCTCAATTTGGTTTGAATTTAGTTGTTAAATTGGGTCATTAAATGGAATTCATTTACTTCGGTTTGGTGAGTTCATAATCGAATGAACCGACCTCAATTTACCCACCACTGAAAATTTACTTGCCCAGCTACAAGAAATAGATTTTGGGAAGTACACAAAGTATTCCAATTTTTTGGTTATGTACCTAGACACATGGCCAATCAACTTCCTCAGAGTATTAATCCGAGGTAACTCTTGGTTTTATTTCTTCCTATATGGTGAGTGGCTGAAGTTAACAGAGTAGCTCTCTAAACACATCAACATATAGTCAATTTATCACCACTTACATCAATAAAAAAGTAATAGCACCTTAAACAAACGTTACAAAGGTCAATATCATAGTTAGAAAAAGTAATTTTTACAACTTATTTTTTGTACAAAGCTGAATGAGGGAAAATACTTTTCAAAATTGCTTAGTGGATGAAAATTCAGGCATAAAAAACAGAAAAGGGGGAATTTTTTGAATTGTTAAAATGATGTTTAGATCTCTAAGAGGTCCTTTAAGAACAAAATTATAAACGTATAAACTTATAAAATTTATATTATGAACTACTTTCCTCATTTAATGTAACATGTGGGGAAGCATTCACATTCGATGATTTTCAAAGGGCCCATAGGTAAACCCATCCAAATTGTTTTTGTCAGGCACATAGCTAAAAAATTACTTGAGTTAGGGCGATTTTAGTGGATAATTTTTTTAGGTCAACCTTACTAAAAATATTATGTGTAATATATTTCAAAAAGTAGTTCAATATAATTATTGTATTTTGTATTCAAATTAATCAGGATTCTCTCCTACATATAAAACTCCCCCCCCCCTCCACCCCCCTTTTCCTTATTTTCAGATAAAAAGGAGAAAAGCTATTTTTAGCTTTGGAGCCCAATAGTGTTATAGAAGCTATTTTTTAGCTTTCGTGTTTACCTACGCCAATTGCAAAAGTCTTCTTCGTAGGTTCTGCCTGATGGTTTAAGAAGAGATTGTTAGAAGATGATGGTATCACTGTCAAAGATAATGACATTGTGGTGAATGGTATTAGTAAACTTCTCGTCATGTTAATGGGAAATTAGTATACTTCCTAGTGAGAGATTATAATACAGAAATTGTTGTGTTGCATAATGTGATGATATACCTTGATATTTTAATATTTTTTGTGATATAATGATGAACAGGGTGGTTCCTTTATTACACTTTTAGGGAAAACTTTATTTATTTATTTTTAAAACCTGTGATCTGAGTCAGAGTTTTATAGTCCGAACCTGTTGGTTCAACTGTTATTTTCAATTGAGTTAATTTCAGAACATGCGTACTGAGCCGAGGCTGGTCATGTGTTTGAACCACGAGGGTCATGTGCACCAAAGTGTATGATAATAACGTCGAGAAAGATGATAAGAAATGAGTTATTAGAGTATATGATAGTATGTAGTATATTTTTTTAATGTATTTGATTGTAGAATTATTTTTAGACTGAATAACTTATTAGGGCCCATTATAGAGTAGTTTGGGTGGGTTATTAGTTATAGAAAATGTCATTATAATGTTATGGTGTGTATTATATTTGTGGGATTTTTTAGGATTTATTACGAGTTAGTTATTATCTTTGACTCATGTCAGAGTTGAGTCAAGTTTTATTCACGAAACTGCCTCCGAATTTCACCCCGACCTTGTTAAGTGTTTAAACTATATAATATTTCCCCATGTTTTTAATATGATTTTGTACTTCCCGGGTATAAACATTATTAATTAAGTAATATTTTATTTTATTTTTTAGTTAATTAATATTTTATTATATATGCTTAATTTTGATGTTTTAATGCAGAAAAGATGAATAAATTAAGCTTTGGATTTGATTGGTCATGACACTTGGCCCCACCCAATGGCTACAATGTTATGGTGTTCAATGGAGTCGAACAGTTGGAAATTTGAAGGGACATTATAATTAATTAGATTACGTCGATTTATGAACACTCTCTTCGAATTCTTGTATCTCCACTTCTATATAAAGGGGTGGTCATTTGTTGTTATCATATCTCATCTCTTGGCTTCGAAGTGTAGTGAAAGAAGTAGTTTTAGCTTTTGTAATTTCTTTCTTTTCATAATAAAATTAGTTTCCTTTTTATATTGTTTTCTATTTTTATTATGGAGTAGGCTTTTATTTCGTTCTAGAGAAGAGTGGAACTTAACATGATTTAATTGAATTCATTTCAAACTCTTACTCTTTTATTCAACCGGAATGTTTGAATTATCATATTCTAAATGCTAAGAGTAGATTGATCACCTATTTCTTAGATCATGAAGTTTAATTAGATTTCGGGAGAAATTAATTAGATTAGTCATTGATAATTCATCATACGACAAGTCTTTTGACTTGTTTGTCGTTGTGGTCGGGAGATACACAACACCGTATGCGATTGTACGGCAAATCTTAATGCGTTATTTTGTTGATTAATCAATTATCACCGGGAGGTAGAAATTGAGGCAAAATAATAGAAGCATGAAGGAGCGGGAGCCACCATGTCATATAATTATCCTAGATCGACAATCCGAGGGAATAAAAGATAAGAGTAAGATTCGATGAAGATTATATTCATGTTAAGGGAAATTCAACTCTAGAACGCATTTTATCATTTTAACTTCTTCTTTTATTTAAAGTTATTATTTAGATTTAGTTAAGTCAATTATTTTTGTTTATAATTTTATTTTCTTTAATTAATTTAAGGAAATTCATCTCTTTGTGGGAACAATACTCTAATTTATCATTATATTACTTGTTTCGACCGTGTATACTTGCATGTTATTAAAATTATTCGAACATACCTTTTCTCCCAAAACCTTCCACACCGCCTCCACCCTCGCTGTCGACGACCCTCTGGCTGCTGTACTGTCGCTGATCGATGTCGCCTAGCCCCACGTGTTGTCATCGTGCTGTCTTGAGCACCCTCGTCCGCCGCCCTGTCACCACAAGGCCTAATGCCGCAAGATTGCGCTGCCCTTCACGGCCTCGATTCGCCGTCGTCAGCACCGCTCCGCCGTCGCTTCCGCCGACACCATCCCCTTGGACCCCCAGATCATGTTCTCCATACCCTCGGCTCAGGGCCTATCAGACGACCGACTGACCCTGGCCTACTCGTCACCGCTGCCAACGGTCGTCGGTGCCATTGCTGTCCTCACTGCCACCACCATTGGGTTACGCACACCGAGTCGGTGCCGACCCATAGCCCTGATTGCCTCGTCAGAAAACCACCAGGAAGCCGTTGAAAATTCACTGAAAACTGCTGGAAAACTGCTAAAACTGACGGAAAACCAGATTCACTGAAATTCACCAGATTTTCTGCCGAATTCATTTAGTCGAACCCGATCAAACTTCGAACACCGCTGGGTGCCGAATTTGAGTCTCAAGCCGTCCAATGAAACCCTAGTCGTCAACAATTGTAATTAACTTCAACTTAATTTATTAAAGGTGATAATTATTATCACAACATGCAAGGATTGATGAATTGATATGCTAGCTATTTTATTGTAAATAAAAATATGAAATGCTTGATTGAATTGTATTAAAACAAATGCTAAGGAACTAATTAGGTAAACTAAGTAAGTGTCGTAATCTAATGCAATGTAGCATAGGGAAATCTTATAAGGATTGGGATTCATGTATGGTTGATGTGTGTATGCTATAGGATGTCTGAATGCATCATGAGTGGGCGCTAGCTTTTATTTTGATGTGTAGGTATTATCACAACGTAACTTAGGCGTGTGAACACGCTTAGAGTTTCTGCCAGGTCTGTTTAGGACTTGTTCCCTATTTTACGTTCTATTCTATTGTATGTTTGTTTTATTACTTGTCGGACAGGTTAAGTGGCGTTTTATTGACGAGAGACGTGAGACGAGAGATGGAAAAACCAACTCGCACATACCATGAGGGGGGGCATGTGCCTGTCAAAAAGAGTTTTGGATTAGTGAGACAGTTGTTTCATTCTCGAGGGATCATGACAACTCCTGTTTAGAGTTCCTCACACCCGGAGAAACGTGGAGGTTTACAGTACTGTTTAGTATAGCGCTTGTCCGGTCATGTGGTTCATAGGGTACTGAAGGCGACTGCCTAAGAGTAATTGGCTTTCATTCTCAAGGCCAGGAGAATTATGGAGGAAAGAAGACAACTTATTATATACTTGTAGTCCTAAAGGACTTGAAAAATGAGAAAATGTCAAGAGAGGCATGAGACGAGTCAGTTCTGGGATTCTATCGGATTTGCAACTGGTGGCTCCTTAATAGATGCCCTTAGGAGTGTTCATGAGAAGTATATACATGTTTTCTTCAAAATGAGAGTCAGTTCACATTTTCCATTTAGCTATGGCGTTATATTTTTGGACGAGTGGCACTCGTTATTGACGTTTCTTTTGTATATGTGTAGGTGAAGATTAAATATTGGATACGTCAGCTTAGACTAAGGAGCAGTGACCTACCTTGCACACACATGCTCGCCGACAGAATGTTTGTTTTGGCTGTTTTGGCTGTTTGTTATATTATTATAAAAATGAAATTTTTGTGATGAAATTGTCTAATATGAAAGATGATATGATGAAGATTTTGGTGATTAGGAATGGATATTGATAATATGATCCGAAACATATATTAGTGAGTAGATTGAATGATAAATGTGAAATGTGAATAGAATGAACAAATGGGCCGAGACCCAGAACATCGAGAATATTTTGATGTGGCCAAATTAAATGTTTATGTGAAAATTATAGTGCAATGGATGTAAATGAATTTGTGTATTTATACATGTTGATTTGATAGGGTAGACCCTAATTGCACTTTTAGTGGAAGCTCTGTCTGTTTTATTTTAGGAATTTTTATCGATGTTATTGTAATTATTTGGTATGTAAACTGGTTGTCATGTCATCCATGTAGTAGCTTGTTAGGGTTTCGTACATTCATCCATGCATAGAAATTAGTATCTTCCATCTTGAGATGTAGAGAGTGGATCCACTCGGGTTAGGTTCGGGTTAGCCGACTTAATCGGCACCCATGACAATCTGAACAAGCTGGATTTGGGGTGTCACATTATTTATATAAGTTTTTATCCTATTTAATGAATTTGAGTGTAAATTTGTTTGTTGTCATATCATCCACGTAGTGTCCTAATTGGTTATGCATTTTATACATTTATATTGGTGTTCTTTCATCTTATAGCGCTTAGAGTTGATCCATTCCATTTAAGTTCGGGTTGACCAATTTAATCAAATTTAAGAGTTGCTTTAGTCTCCCATAAAACTTCTAGTTCAGTTTAATAGCTGTAAAACCCCAACTTCGGGTAAGGGTTTTACCTACATCTAGTTGGCCTGGTTCGGACCAGCCTCGGAACCAATTCGAGCGAGCTCAACCCAAAATAATTCTAAGAATATGAGTATGAGGTTTAGATGGCCATACGAGCATGCTATGGAGGTTAAGTATACCTGACATGCATATAATAGTTTAAGTTATGATATAGTAGAGTATGAGTTACCAGTGTATACACGAGGTATACATGTGTTTTTATGAGTTAGCTAGAAATTTATGCCTAGATTTAGGCCATTGCAGCGTTAAGTATCCGTTTGGGATTTTCAGGGCATCTCATTGCATGCATCATAGGGTTTGGGATTTTCAAGGCATCTCATTGCGTGCATCATAGGGATTTTGGATCATCGGATTGTCCCCCGTGGGCCTAGCTCGATTGCATTCAGAGTTTTGAGTCCCATTTACTCTTCTTGCCACGATTCCTACCTATAGAGTCAATTTTAGAACTCGAGTCAGTTTCAACTTTGGGCGATCTCGATCCAAGCTTTCTGTCCATATGTATATTGCATATACCCATAGGTGGGTCCCACTAGACAACGAGTTGTCAAATGTTCAAATCATACCACGTGGCAAGATCTGAGCCGTCCACATCAACCTACTTTTCTCCCATTTATAATTCAAACATTTCCATTGATTTTCAGAGTTACCCCCTTTAGCACCACCACCACTTCGGCTCGCCGCCGGCGAGTTTTCGCTCACCCCTGGTCACCGGATCGGTACGCCCATGATTACCTTGTGGCCAGCTATCAGTCCATACCCACGATTGCCACCGGCGCCGCAACAGTTGCTGCCTATGACGACGTTTTTACTGTCAAATTTTGCCACCACCGCCAACTGTTCGGGTCTTTTTCCGGAGCCGGCAAGTGTGCTCCGGCGAAGGCGACCATCCCAACAGCTTCCCTCGCTGCGATTTACGGTTTAGGAGCAACACCGACCTCCACCGTGGTTGCTATCGCCACCGGCGACGCGCACTTGCTCGATGTCTTTTTTGATAAATGTTTACATGATTATTTGTTATTATTAATATTATATTTACTTATTAATATTAGTCTTATTATGTTTATTAAATTGTATATTTATTTATTTATTTATTTGTATATTTGCGTGTATGTAATTATTTATTTGAATTTAATTATGCATTCTTATATTATATAACTATGACATTATTATTATTCATAATTAATGAATACTAACTATTTATTTATTTATTGAATTATAATTTAATAATTTAATAATTATTTAATTATATATGTGTTTACTAACATGAGTATATATGATATTTACTCGTGTTTGCATGTGTATTTATATAGTATAATTATATTATTATTTTATGATTATAGTATTGTTCATGTTTATGTATTTATTATTAATCTAGTTATTTATGAGTGCATTTTCTTGCATGTTTATTTATTTATTATTTATTTTTATTATTATTATGTCTCGATTTGTGTGCCACATGTTTAGTTGTAGGTTTGTTAGCACTATTTTCTTTATTAGGTTGTATTGATAATATGAGCACACACCACGAGCATGCATCATATAGAGATGTTATTATTTTACTTAGCAGTGAGTTTCGATATAGGTTATAGAGTCCTAGCTCACCGCAGATGTGACAATGTGCTTGGAGCTTAGACCTCAAATCCGTAGGACTCTCCCTCTCTGCTTGACTCCTTACGTGTTGAGTTTAATCTTGTTTTATACGTTGGACGACATCGGTGGCATTTTATTGCATCCCTCCGATGTCGGGCTATTTAGCTGTGTTTTTTACATGTTTAATAAAACTACAAAGATGAGATTTCATCTTGGTTTTTGAACTAAAGCTCCAGAAATGTATGGTACAAACCTTTTCACCAAGCCTATTTGTTCGGGCGCGGGATCGTCCGCCCCCTCGAATTGGTTCTTATGTGATTCGGGTTTAAAGGTTCGGTGGGACCGAGGCACCCTTGCCGCTCAAAGAGACAGTGCGATGGAAATAGAAGATATTACAAACACATGAATGACACGCAGGAAATTTTTTACGTGGTTCCTTAGGGTTTAACTTGAATCCCTAAGTCAGTCCACGGTGAGATTAGCACTCACAATCCACTATTTCTCCTTTGATTTTTACAAGTTACAAAAAACAGTGAATTTTTGCTGCCTTTAGATAAATTTTCCTTGATCAGTCTGGAATGCCTTCAAATTTTTTCTACAGTGTTGATATGCTGAACCAGGCCGTTCCGGGTTGGTTCAAACCAAACAAATGCTGGATCGGACCAGATGGTGTATGCCGACTTCCTTTCTTTCAGCGTGCGCCAGTCTACGGGTGGTGTACTGTACACCAGCTCCAATTCGGGTCGCGGGTGGTCACGAACGCAGTGTCATTTGAAGATTTGTGCGACTAAGGAGGAATGGCACTGGAGACAAGGAGTGCGGTACCACAAAGAAATGGTAATGAGGATAATTCATCCACATCAACTGAAGGTGGGCAACAATTTGAATTAAACATGGAAGCAAGTAAGCACATAGCGGGAAATTTGCGCGAAAAGAATACAACAGCTCGAACCAGTGTTGAATGAAGGAAATGAAGGAGGAATTACTCCAAGAAGAAGCATGTTGAGCCGAGAAGATCAAAGTCGAAGAAGCAATGAAGAGATAAACCAACCATTAGAAGCCGAACAAGTGCTTTTGACAGCTACAAATCAGCTAAGTGGAAGACAAATATTGAATCAAGCAATTGAAGAAAGATTCCGCCAAAGTGAAGAGCGGATGCAACGAATTGAGGATATGATACAACAAGTGCTGGCCCAGATGCAACGGGCTAGTGCTGCAAACAGGAGCTCGTCAAGAAGAGGATGACCATCCACAATGTCCAACAATGGACCAACCCCTCGAGGCTAGACAAATGTCTTCAACCTCATGAAAATCCAATTGTATCTACCTCACTCCCAGCTACTAGCACAACCTTGCAGGGATCAAGCTAACATCCCTCACGAAATCAACAATTTGTTTCTCATTTCAAGTACTGAGTCCACCCACCAAACATCTACAACTTCAACTTCGTTGCCCGAACAGATTTGGATGCAACACTATCCCACTATGCAACCGATTCGGACTGAACATATGTTTACTTCCTCACTCAACATGGTTTCCACAACCACCGTATTACCCACCGCCATACCCATACCAGTGGTATAATCCTGCATGCTCCCAACAACTATCATCTATGGTGTTTCCGCCATCAATCACCACCACGGTACCCATCCCAACGGTACCGTCAGCAATGCCAATAAGTCAAATGTCAGCTCCTATTACAGATTTACCAGCAAGTCAGCCACAAGCCCAATTGCAAACCATGTCAGTAGCACCAATGTCAGACCTTTGTTATGAAGAGTTGAAAGCAGAAATGGATGCACAAGCCGCACTTATCACTGCATTGATTGAAAAAAAATTGGCGAGGGGGCTAATGTACATATTTATCCAAAAAATATTTATATTTATCCGGTTATATGGATAATATTTATCCAATTATGTGACAGTACTCAGCCACTTACGTGGATGACTTCCTGCATATTACAAGAGAATTGGTCATACGGTTCCAAAACTGCCGGAGAAAGAATTGCCAGAGGAAGAGGTAGACATTGTTCTACAGCCGTTGGAGGAAATCCCTCACTCAGGAATTATCTCAATTCTATAAAAGCCGGGTGTTATTGCTGAAGCAAGGGGGGCTCGTACGATAAAGAAAAAGCTTTTACAGAGAAAAAGAAAAAAGAAGAAAGAGCAGGGAAAAAGCCCCTCGCTGGAGATCATCTCCTGCGACCCTGTCTCACCATGCAACCCTGTCTCACCATACATGGCTTGAAGTACCCTGCCGTCTGCTATTGACTCATCATAGATGAGATCATCAAGAGTTGCCCTATCACCACGCTGCAGCCAATCTACCCAAAGGTTGGTTTTTTCTATTTTGCAGAAAAGAAGCAAGGAATGGAGAAGATTGCCTTTCCCCGTCATGCATGCCTATGACGTCTCCACCCATGAATCCTGATTGCTGCGCCCTGCCAACATTGCCGTGAAGCCTTGTTGTTGTTGCTGCTGCGAAGCCTCGTTGCTGTCCGTGAGGGAGCCGAAGAAAGGTTCTGTTGCTCGCCAAAGTTTTGCCACTGGGTCATCGTGACGAAGAAGAAAGGTGGAGCTTTGAAGCAGTGTCCCTGGAATCCAGATCCTTGCCGCCTTAAAGGTAGAGTCGCTGCCAAGTGCCGTTGCTACTACCTACAGACGCGAAGAGCCTGGTCAAACTGCCGCCAAGGAGTCCTCTTGGAGTCACGTTCCTAACTTGCTGCCTTGCTATTACAGTCTGGCTTCCTCGACTACCACCGTGAAAAGAGAATGAAGTGTTGCTGCTGGAGTACATTGAAGCCTTGCCAGTTGATGTTTGCCCTTGCTAGGAAGTTCTGAGCCGCAAAATATCAGAGCCCACCGGAGCCCTGTACCATTCCCGCCGACAACGAAGAACAGGATAGCATCTTTGTTTTGCAGGTTCGGCGTCCAATTTTCTGGCGACTTTTCCGGACAACCTCGACCTTATTGTATCAGTACAAGACCATCTGCTTGGAGCTCAGAGTGCCCCCGACACAGCACCCCCAGAATTTCCGCCGGAGACTCCTGCCGTCGCCGGAATTCTGCCAGCAAGCTGCCGATTGGAAAAGTCAGAAAACAGAGCAGCGAAGGTCTGATTTCGCTAATTTTTCCGACCAACATCGGTCGTTCCCAGTGTCGTCGTGAGGTTCAAAGTGAAGGCGGAGAAGTGATCTACAAACCCAAACTGAGATCCGCCGGAGTTCGTCGCTGAGGTCGCCGAGAAAACATCGGGAAGCGAGGAAGTTGCTGGCCGGAAAAGCAGAAAACAGAGTAGCGAATAGTGGATTTCTTGGATTCTTTCCGACCAGCGCCGGTCGTTCCCAGCCCTTCCGTCGTGATCAAGTGAAGATGATGGAATGATATAGAAACCCAAACGGAGATCTACCGGATTTCATTACTGAGGTCGCCGGAAAAAATCGAGAAGTGACCAAGCGTAGCACAAAAGTGCAGAAAAGTGTCTAACTTTCCGGCATCCGACCGACCGACCGGAGCCACCGCTGACCGTCGGACCACCGCCAAGATCTTCACCATTCTGAGATCTACAGTTCTGGGCGAACTCCGCCACCATCCGACGCCAGAAAATCCGCCGCCGAAGCCCCAAATGTGCCGCCGCGTCACGCCGTAGCCGGGTCCGTCGTGCCCGTTTACTTCTGCTGCATCCACAAGATTCGGCAGATCCGTGACCAGCCATTTACCCGCAGACCCGTGACCAGAATCTAGACCGTGACTGCGTTCGTGACCACCCGCGACCCGAATTGGAGCTAGTGTACCGTACACCACCCGTAGACTGGCGCACGCAGAAAGAAAGGAAGCCGACGTACGCCATCTGGTCCGATCCAGCATTTGTTTGGTTTGAACCAACCCGGAACGGCCTGGTTCAGCCTATCAACACTCTAGAAAATAATTTGAAGGCCTTCCAGACTGATCAGGGCAAATTTATCTAAAGGCAGCAAAAATTCACTGTTTTGTGTAACTTGTAAAAATCAAAGGAGAAATAGTGGATTGTGAGTACTAATCTCACCGTGGACTGACTTAGGGATTCAAGTTGAACCCTAAGGAACCACGTAAAAAATTTCCTGTGTGTCATTTTACTGTTTGTAATATTTTCTATTTCCATCGCACTATCTCTTTGCGCGGCAAGGGCGCCTCGGTCCCACCGAACCTTTAAACCCGAATCACATAAAGAACCGATTCGAGGGGGCGGACGATCCCGCGCCCGAACATCTGCTTTCTGCTTTTCCGGCCAGCAACTTCCTCACTTCGCGATTTTTCCCGGCGACTACAGCGACGAAATTGAGTGAGACTCAGTTTGGGTTTCTAGACCACTCCTCCGTCTTCACGTTTCACCTCACGGCGACACTGGGAACGACCGGTGTTGGTCGGAAAAAATTAGCGAAATCAGACCTTCGCTACTCTGTTTTCTCCTTTCCGGCCAGCAACTTCCTCGCTTCACGATTTTTCCTGGCGGACCTCAGCGACGAACTCCGGCGGATCTCGGTTTGGGTCTGTAGATCACTTTTCGCCTTCACTTTGAACCTCACGACGGGGCTGGCACTGACTGGAACTGGTCGGAAAAAATTAACAAAATCCGACCTTCGCTGCTCCTATTTTCCGCCTTTTCCAATCGGCAGCTTGCTGGCAGCAATTCTGGCGATGGCAGAAGTCTCCGGTGGAAATTCTGGGGGTTCTCGTGTCGGCCACGGAAGGGCACTTTCCTATGACTCCTTCAGGGCGAAGCAATGACCTCTTCACGGTGATGAGGAGGGCCCTATCTTTTCTGGCAATCCAACCGTAAGGTGGTGGCAAGGAACAGAGCAGCAACTCCAAGCGGGATAGCAGCAACGGACGTCCTCTTCATCCGAGCCCTGCAAAATTATAAACAAACAAAACTTCTTTTGGTTTAAATCTGTTGCAGTGAGGCAGCATTAGCATTGAGGTAACTCTGACAAAGAGCAGCTTTTGTTGTCGGCTTTGGTCTGGATGATAGCAACTCCTTGCTTCTCCCTGTTTTATATCCGGGCGCGGGATCGTCCGTCCCCTCGAATTGGTTCTTATGTGATTCGGGTTTAAAGGTTCAGTGGGACCGAGGCGCCCTTGCTGCGCAAAGAAATAGTGCAATATAAAATATTATCACAAGCACAGAAATAATACGCTAGAAATTTTTACGTGGTTCCCCAGAGGATTCAACGTGAATTCCTAAGGGTCATTCCATGGTGAGGTTGATGCTCAGAATCCACGGTTTTCTTTGAAAATTACAAATTACAATGCTTAGCAGAATTTTTGCCACTTTAATCCTTTAATTCCATATACACCTTGCAATGCTTCGCTAAAAAATTCAACTCAGACGCCTTGAGAGGGAAAATTTATCACAGATTATCTAGCCAATCGGAGTAACAGAATAAGTCCAGAGCTGAAGTTTAAGTTGATCCCAATTAAATTGGTCCCGGTCTGGCTTCACGAACGCAGACTGGGGAGAGGGATTCGGTCTCGGACACGACAAAAGCGGATGCGGTCAGCAGTAAACGGGTCCAACAACCCGGCTGCAGCGGCGGTGCAATGGTGGTTTTGGTGGCTTCGGCGGCAGCTTTTCCGGCAGCTGAAGGTGGCGGAGATTGCCCAGAACTGTAGATCACAGAATGGTGAAGATCTTGGCGGTGCTCCGATGGTCAGCGGCGGCTCCGGTCGGTCGGTCGGATGCCGGAAAGTTAGACACTTTTCTGCAATTTTGTGCTACGCTGGTCACTTCTCGATTTTTTCCGGCGACCTCAGTGACGAACTCCGGCGGCTCTCGGCTTGGGTTTGTAGATCACTTCTCCACCTTCACTTGATCACAACGGAAGGTCTGGGAACGACCGGCGCTGGTCGGAAAAAATCCAAGAAATCCGGTGTTTGCTACCCTGTTTTCTGCTTTTCCGGCCAGCAACTTCCTCGCTTCCCGATTTTTCCCGGCGGCTACAGCGACGATCTTTGGCGAAACTCAGTTTGGGTTTCTAGACCACTCCTCCGTCTTCATGTTTCACCTCACGGCGACACTGGGAACGACCGGTGTTGGTCGGAAAAATTAGCGAAATCAGACCTTCGCTGCTCTGTTTTCTGCTTTTCCGGCCAGCAACTTCCTCGCTTCCCGATTTTTCCCGGCGGCTACAGCGACGAACTCCGGCGGATCTCAGCTTGGGTTTGTAGATCACTTCTCTGCCTTCACTCTGAACCTCACGACGGGGCCGGGAACGACCGGAACTGGTCGGAAAAAATTAGCGAAATCCGACCTTCGCTGCTCTGTTTTCCGCCTTTTCCAATCGGCAGCTTGCTGGCAGAATTCCGGCGACGGCAGGAGTCTCCGGTGGAAATTCTGGGGGTGCTGTGTCGGGGGCACTCTGAGCTCCAAGCAGATGGTCTTGTACTGATCCAATAAGGTCGAGGTTGTCCGGGAAAGTCGCCGGAAAATTGGACGCCGAACCTGCAAAACAAAGATGCTATCCTGTTCTTCGTTGTCGGCGGGAATGGTACAGGGCTCCGGTGGGCTCTGATATTTTGCGGCTCAGAACTTCCTAGCAAGGGCAAACATCAACTGGCAAGGCTTCAATGTACTCCAGCAGCAACACTTCATTCTCTTTCACGGTGGTAGTCGAGGAAGCCAGACTTTAATAGCAAGGCAGCAAGTTAGGAACGTGACTCCAAGAGGACTCCTTGGCTTCGCGTCTGTAGGTAGCAGCAACGGCACTTGGCAGCGACTCTACCTTTAAGGCGGCAAGGATCTCGATTCCAGGGATACTGCTTCAAAGCTCCACCTTTCTTCTTCGTCGCGATGACCCAGTGGCAAAACTTTGGTGAACAACAGAACCTTTCTTTGGCTCCCTCACGGACAGCACGTCGGCAACACTTCAAAGCAACACGACTCCTTCACCGGTGGCTCTGGCAAGTGGAAAGTTTGGATCTTGGGCAAGGATTCATGGCCGTGACAGGGGTAGTGATCGATTGGGTGTTGGCGAGGGTCACCGGAGCATCTCCGGTGAGGGGCTCCTCCCTCGGCTTTTCTTCTGTCTGGCAAAATTCTTTTCCTTTAGCGTACGAGCCCCCCTTGCTTCAGCAATAACACCCGGCTTTTATAGAATTGGGATAACTCCTGACTGAGAGATTTCCTCTAACGGCTGTAGAACAATGTCTACCTCTTCCTCTGGCAATTCTTTCTCCGGCAGTTTTGGAACTGTATGACTAATTCTCTTGTAACATGCAGGAAGTCATCCACGTAAGTGGCTGAGTATTGTCACATAATTGAATAAATATTATCCACATAACCGGATAAATATAAATATTTTTTGGATAAATATGTACAAACATTAGCCCCCTTGCCGATTTTTCGCAAACTTGGAAAGAAGAATCGGCAAAAATATAGTTTGCTTTTTTCTTTTTCTTTTTTTTTTGCATTTTCTCCTTTTTTCGTTTTTTTTTTCGAAGAATAATATTTTGCTCTCAAGCTAGGATGACCCCTTCTCGAGTCACTGTGTGATAACTGCCCATTATTTTGATTTAGGAGAGTGACTTCTTTGCTCGACAACCGTGGTCTCCAAATCCATATTTCTTTCTTTTTACTTTTTAGATTTGGGTAGCAATGGGGGAATGACAATTTCGTTTCTACTCTCAGCCGTGACTTCTCTTTCTTAGCATCTAGCTTCTCTGGCGAGAAGATCTCATGATGTCTTCTTTTCCTTCTATGATATGGGGGAGACCTTGTTCTTTTGTGATGCCTCGTACTATTTGTTGAGCTGTTGGCTTCTCTTTTAAACCTTTTAGGAGTAGTAATTTCGATTGACGCCCCCAACTTCTTGTCCAATGTCGAGTTGGATGGTGATCTTGATTTCTTCGGTAATACAAAGAAATGAAGGCGAGAAGTTGATCTTGTGTTTGTGTTGAACTCCTCTTGCTCTTCGATTATATTTGTCAAGTCTTCATTGCTAGCAATTGTGATAGGGTACTTCAAGCTTTCACCTGGTAGCTGACACTTGATCATGAAAGGGCTGCTAGTAGAAAATGTACTCTTGATTCGAGTAACAAGACTTGAATAAGAACAATCACGATCCACTAAAACAAGTCGTGTGTTTCCTCCAATGTAATGTCTCTTCCTTCCTTGGATCGCTATCTTTCCACCGTAACTGCAAATCAGGCGAAGTTTTGTTTTTCCATATTGCATTGAATCCTTCAATTTAACTTCTTCTTGAGTCGAAGTTGTTTGAACAATAAGCTGATCTTCTATCTTTTCTTTATCGAGCTCCTTTCCTTCGCAAAGTCTTATTTTTTGATCAGTTTGAACTTCAAACTCATGCATCATTGGAGATGTAGGGAACCCTTTCTTCACTTCTTTAGTGGAAACAGGTGGCATTTCCATGTCGTTGACCTTAATCATTGGGGCATCCATTTTCTCATTTTTCCTTCCTTCATCTAGCTTTTCCATTCTCTTTTGAGACTTCATTAGTGAAGATGAGTGGCTCACTGTCATCACATTGGCAGTTGAAGTTTTGTACTTTATATCACCTTTGTCAAGTAACTCTTGGATCTTCTCCATCATGTCTCGACATTTCACCGTAGAATGACCTAACCTCTGGTGAAATCGACAAAAATTTTCGTTCTTTTCATCTTCTGGCTTTGGCAAATTTTTTGGAGTCCATGGTGTGATCTTTCCTTTGCTCTTCAACACGTCAAACCATCTCTCAGTATCTCCAGTGTTGAAGGTGTAATCTTTAATATTCCTCCATTCACGCTGTTGTCGAGACTCTCGAGGTGTATATCTTGGATTTTCACTTCCATTCTTAGTCTTCACTTTCCACTCATGATTCATGTGACCAAGCTCGGTGACTGCATTGCTTGATGCTCCTTTATTCTTTGTTGAAGCAGAAATTCTGTTGAGTTCCTCATATATCAGCACCCTTTCAAAGAGTTCTTCAAATGTGTTGCATTGTGCAGCACTCAGGAACCAAGCTGCTGATCCAGCATTCATCGCGCAAATCTTTACAAGCTCCTTGATCTCTGGAGTCTCTTTCATTTGGGATGAAAGACTTCTGAATCTTTTTACATATGTAGCAAATTCTTCACCTGGTTTTCTCTGACATTGCCTTAAATGCTCAATCTTTATCGGGATATCGATTGACTGAAAATGAGCTGTGAATTGCTCGATGAGTTCCTCCCATGATCTGATTGATCTGGGTGGGCGATTGTTGAACCATCTAAGTGCATTACCATTGAGAGAAGCTGGGAATTGTTGTAACTTTAACTTTTCATTTGTCGAGATTGTTCCGCACTCAATCTCGAAGATTGTGATGTGATCTTCAGGGTTGCCATCTCCATCAAACTTCGTGAAGGTTGGGCACTTGTACTTCTCAGGAAAAACCTCTGTGTAGACTTCATCAGCTAAAGGTTGAAGACGCTTTGTCGCTTCAGTTGATTCTTTATCTTTCTTTCCAATCAATGCAGTGATAAGTGCGGCTTGTGCATCCATTTCTGCTTTCAACTCTTCATAACAAAGGTCTGACATTGGTGCTACTGACATGGTTTGCAATTGGGCTTGTGGCTGACTTGCTGGTAAATCTGTAATAGGAACTGACATTTGACTTATTGGCATTGCTGACGGTACCGTTGGGATGGGTACCGTGGTGGTGATTGATGGTGGAAACACCATAGAAGATAGTTGTTGGGAGCATGCAGGGTTATACCACTGGTATGGGTATGGTGGTTGGTAATACGGTGGTTGTGGAAACCATGTTGAGTGAGGAAGTAAACTATGTTCAGTCTGAATCGGTTGCATAGTGGGATAGTGTTGCATCCAAATCTGTTCGGGCAACGAAGTTGAAGTTGTAGATGTTAGGTGGGTGGACTCAGTACTTGAAATGAGAAACAAATTGTTGATTTCGTGAGGGATGTTAGCTTGATCCCTCAATGTTGTGCCAGTAGCTGGGAGTGAGGTAGATACAATTGGATTTTCAGAGGTTGAAGACATCTGTCTAGCCTCGAGGGGTTGGTCCATTGTTGGACATTGTGTGGGATGGTCGTCTTCTCTTCTTGACGAGCTCCCGTTTGCAGCACTAGCCCGTTGCATTTGGGCGAGCACTTGTTGTATCATATCCTCAATTCGTTGCATCCGCTCTTCACTTTGGCGGAATCTTTCTTCAATTGCTTGATTCAGTACTTGTCCTCCACTTAGCTGATTTGTTGCTGTCAAAAGCACTTGTTCGGCTTCTAATGGTTGGTTTACCTCTTCATTGCTTCTTGGACTTTGATCTTCTCGTCTCAACATGCTTCTTCTTGGAGTAATTCCTCCTTCATTTCCTTCATTCAACACTGCTTCGAGCTGTTGTATTCTTTCGCGCACATTTCCCGCTATGTGCTGACTTGCTTCCATGTTTAATTCAAATTGTTGCCCACCTTCAGTTGATGTGGATGAATTATCCTCATTACCATTTCTTTGTCGTGCCGCATTCCTTGTCTCTGGTGCCATTCCTCCTTATTCGCACAAATCTTCAAACGACACTGCTACCTTCTAGCTGGTCCCCAGTGGAGTCGCCAAAAATATGTTCGGGCGCGGGATCGTCCGCCCCCTCGAATCGGTTCTTTAGTGTGATTCGGGTTTAAAGGTTCGGTGGGACCGAGGCGCCCTTGCCGCGCAAAGAGATAGTGCGATGGAAATAGAAAATATTACAAACACATGAAATGACACGCAGAAATTTTTATGTAAGTACGCACATTTTTATGGATTTCATTAATAAGAGAATGAGTGGTACGGAGATATGTATGGACCGCACTAGTACTCCTTCAAACCCTGAAGTAGTGAGGTGTATGAGGGTACTCCGTAATGTAGGACATTGGCGCACACCAACCAAATCATGTTCCTTTTGCCACTCGAGCACCAGTAGCATGTGTCATGGAAGATGTGAGGCGTAAGCATAGTAATGCATGAACAGCAATCATGTAGCCGCACATGCGAGCCAACACTTCGCTTAAGCATGTTTGCTCACTGCACAGTTGTACAGGCAATTTTGAAGTCTCACAAGTTTTCGTAGGCAATGGAATACCCATCTGAATATTTGCATCAACTATTTTTTCGGACCAGTAACATTCGTTACATCGACGTTTTTTAAATACAATATATGTAGGTCTTGCAATCTTGAGTCGACTTTGGTTGGAGGATAGATAAACACTACACACACTTGAGCTCAGTACATTTATTTACTTCCTTACTTTTATTTATATTCGATGTGTT